>JASAND010026483.1:0-67328 GCA_030248195.1 Trissonchulus latispiculum
AACATAGCCAGAGAATGCTTTATCAAAACCTTCTGACTGTGCTATGCACAGAAAGAGGACTGCAGTGGTCAGCGGATCTCCGTAGAGATCCAAACGGCATTTACGTCAAGAAATGAAGTACAACGCTGGACAGCAGGCGGATCCACGAAGCGATACAAGGCATTAATCATAGAGAAATAATGAGAAACGCCTGCTGCAGCCATACAGCTGTCTTAGTCCGAACAGGAGAGAGCCAAAGACGCTGTGAGCGATCTCACCCAGAGAACTAATCTCTGAGCCAGAGAAGATGCAGAAACCCTCTGACTGTGCCATGCACAGAAAGAGGACTGCAGTGCTGCGGATCTCCCAGAAGAGACTACCAACCCAGCATTTATGTCAAGAAAATGAAGTAAACGCTGGCCAGGCAGGCTGATCCACGAATGATACAAGGCATTAATCATAGAGAAATAATGAGAAACGCCTGCTTGCAGTCAGCAAGGCCAGCCTTAGTCCGAACAGGAGAGAGCCAATGGGCGCTGTGAGCCTCTTGCCCAGAGAGAACTAATCTCTGGGCTCCTGCCTGGTTGTCCAAAGAAGGACAGCGCTAGTCATTTCATCTGTGCTGTAACATAGCCAGAGAAGGTTTTATCAAACCTCTCAGTCACTATGCGAAGAGGACTGCAGTGGCCAGCGGATCTCCGTAGAGATACAAACGGCATTTACGTCAAGAAAATGAAGTAAACGCTGGCCAGCAGGCGGATCCACGAAGGATACAAGGCATTAATCATAGAGAAATAATGAGAAACGCCTGCCTGTGTCACGAAGGCCGTAGCCTTAGTCCGAACAGGAGAGAGCCATTGGCGCGAGCGCTCTTTTCCAGAGAGAACTAATCTCTGGAGCTCCTGCCTGGTTGTCCAAGAAGGACAGCCAGCTCGGCTCTATCTGTGCTGCAACATAGCCAGAGAAGGCTTTATCAAAACCTCTCTGACTGTGCTATACACAGAAAGAGGACTGCAAAGTGGCCAGCGGATCTCCGTAGAGATACAAACGGCTTACGTCACAGAAAACATAAAGTAAACGCTGGCCAAAGGCGGATCCACGAAGGATACATAGGCATGTATATCATAGCAGAAATAATGAGAAACGCCTGTTTGCAGGTCTACTAAGGTCGTAGCCTTAGTCCGAACAGGAGAGAGCCAAAGGGCGCTGTGAGCGATCTTACCCAGAGAGAACTAATCTCTGGAGCCAGAGAAGATTTTATCAAAACCTCTCGACTTCCTATGCACAGAAAGAGGACTGCAGTGTACGGATCTCCGTAGAGATACAAACGGCATTTACGTCAAGAAAATGAAGCAAAACGCTGGCCAGCAGGCGGATCCACGAAGGATACAAGGCATTAATCATAGAGAAATAATGAGAAACGCACTTCCTCGCAGTCACTAAGGCCGTAGCCTTAGTCCTTTCAGAGCGAGCCAATGGGCGCTGTGAGCGCTCTTACCCAGGAGAACTAATCTCTGAGCTCCTGCCTGGTTTTCCAAGAAGGACAGCCAGCCTCGGCTCTATCTGTGCTGCAACATAGCCAGAGAAGGTTTTATCAAAGGGAATCAGTAAGGGTAAGAGCGCTCACAGCGCCCATTGTGCTCTCTCCTATTCGGACTAAGGCTACGGCCTTAGTGACTGCAGGCAGGCGTTTCTCATTATTTATCTATGATTAATGCCTTGTATCCTTCGTGGATCCGCCTGCTGGCCAGCGTTTACTTCATTTTCTTGACGTAAATGCTGTTTGTATCTCTACGGAGATCCGCTGGCTACTGCAGTCCTCTTCTGCATAGCACAGTCAGAGAGGTTTTGATAAAACCTTCTCTGGCATGATTGCAGATAGAGGCTGAGCTGGCTGTCCTTCTTGGACAACCAGGCAGGAGCTCCAGAGATTAGTTCTCTCTGTGCAAGAGCGCTCACAGCGCCCATTGGCTCTCTCCTATTCGGACTAAGGCTACGGCCTTAGTGACTGCAGGCAGGCGTTTCTCATTATTTCTCTATGATTAATGCCTTGTATCCTTCGTGGACCCACCTGCTGGCCAGCGTTTACTTCATTTTCTTGACAAAATTTAAACTTGATATGCGCGACATATGTGGCTAACTTATGGGTGAAAATGAGAGAAATGCGTCACCTAAAAATTTTTCATGATGGACCCCCCCATATGGCACATAAACATAGAGCGAGTGAGCGTACCCCCGTTTCGACTAGGTACTGATTTGCGGGGGGGGGGGGTGAGCCGTTAGCGTGCAGAGCATAGTTTTTGCTCTGATAACAGTGGCATACTCTTATAATACTACAAACTTCTATATATAATGTAATGTTTTCAACATTACCGTGATATTGCGTAACAGCAGTTTGATTTTGGGAATGTTCCCGAACCTGGAAATTCTTTTCAACCATGTCTCATTCATTTCTTTGCTCTACTATGCAGTCACTACGAAGGCGGGGCTCAAATTCCTTAGTCATACAATTTTGCGAAAATAAAGATAAAAGAACCTAGCACTGCCAAAAGTTCTGTGACACCGACTATGCGTAATTCGTGCTATTGGTGCTATGTAACCGTTATATATAATACTAGGCTACTGCTAGCATTAGCTTGTTTTGTCTTCAATGATAAGCAAGCAAAACCATAAATTCGTCAGTCAACTAAAGTATTGCACAATAACCTGTGTTATGTGGAAACAAAGAAGCACGGACAAATCTTTACATAAACCGTTATTCTTCAACTTTTAATTTGACAAAATATTTTTCTCATAATCATAATGAAGATTCCGAAAACATATGGTTTTATGGGTGTGATGAATAATAAACACTATAGAAGTGATCACTACTTTCTCACACATTTTTGTGCAGGACTTACACCGCAAAACCGTAGTAGTGCTTTAAAATAATTCACTAAAATTTTGAATCATCTGCATAACCACAAAATAGAAACTTTGAACCAGATGTCTGCTCGGATCGGGTCAGATTGCCCAGTCAGACACTCGGTATTATGAATGAAACATTGCTTTAGTTAGGAGTAACTTAAAAACTGGACAAAACTGAATCTAAAAATAAAATCCAGTCCAAGAAAGTCCTTAGTGGCACAACCTCAGTCCAAACCAAACAACAGAGTACCTTAGTGATGCCATGTCCTATCTAAACGGAGACAGCTAAATTTAATTTTTGTAAGTAGCAAACACCAATAGTACAGTACATACATCCTCGTACATTAAACACGTACATATCCATGTGATCTAATACAAACGTATATGCATAGGTAGAAAAAAATAAAATTTTCATATTCATTATGTACATCATGGGTTTACACTAGAAAGAATACAATAAACTCAGCAATACAAACAGAATAGCAGGAATTTCAACTACACATAAAACTATATAGAAAATCCATTCTTCATCACGTGCAATGCAATGAAATGAACGCAATTAATTTTAAATTTCACAAGGTGTTAAAAACGTAAAAATGTTGTTTAGACTACTTTATACGTAGATACATATTACCTACATACTATAATATATACACACCGACTACAATTTGTGTACAAAAGAAATGCGTAGCGTCAGCAATAATATATATACATACTACCAGCAGTATGATAGGTACAGATCTGTTTATAACATACTTCAAAGATAAGCAGAAAGTTAAAAATATCGGTAAAATAATACATTATTTATGTAATATAGGTTTACAATATTTAGCACCATAGCACAGGATCTAAAACACGATCTAACATACAGAAATAAATAAATAGTAAGAAATTATATGTACAATGTTACTTTAAAATAATAAATAAACAGAAACCAAATGTACAGCACAATAAACTACAGCCACGTGCTCAGATGCGGGTAGGGGGATAAAACATCACTAAAGTGATGAAACAAAGGTAAAATGAATGGAATAATTAGTAGGTGCGGAACGCGGGTAACGTTTCAAAATTACATTCAACCGGAAATCCGGATAGCATCAGTAAACAATGCACCTGGGCTTATTCTAGTGAGGGTGGGGGTGGGGCGGGGGTAGGGATGGGTGCGGACATAAGGACTGAAAAAAGGTTTTTCCGTTTTTTCCATGTTTACGAAGGGGTGGAAAAAAATTGAAAAATATTCCTTGTGTTATTTTTACAAGTTTTACAGCGAAATATGTTTTCTGAGCTTTTCCAGCTATTTGGCTATTTATGGGTGCTACGCCACCCAGACCCTCCGCGTGGGTTACTGACTATTCCCAAATTGCGTCACTTGTGTTGTAGCAACACTGAACTGTTGAAAGCTGTTGCCGTTACCCTCCCCTTGCGTAAACGCTTAGCAAGCAAACGCTGAAGCAAAAAATTTTTCGGCGTGACCCTCCCCTTTTCAAAATCCTGGGTACGCCCCTGGAGCTAAACAGTCCTACACATTTTGCCCAGAGCCTATGAAACATAGCTATATTAGCAGTAGACATATCCCAAACAAGTATCGTAGAGACATCAACAAAATAATAACACAGAACAGTTCAAACGAACACACCAACGAAACAAATAAAACAAAACGGCAAACAACACAGAACAAAGATGGGAAAGAGTCAGTGAATTAAGTCAATTGCTACATTCAAAAAGATGGAGTAAACACAGAAAACCGAACAAAAACTGAAGTCAGGGGGTGGGGGCGCTTCAAGATACTGATTCTCCAAAGTCAGACTTAAAGGAATATTTCGGAGCATCCTAGGAGCCGGCTAGTAGGCTGTGTCAAAAGACACCTCCTAAATTTACCTCGAAAATCTTTTAAGTTATTACAAATGCTAATTCCTAAGCCGGCTTTACAAGCGCTCTTAAACTTAGGAACATCTTTTGAAATGGCCCCTCCAGATAAACTAGAGTAGAAAGAAATGCACCGGGGCCAGAGTCGGGACCCCTGAACTTGAAGATAAGGGGGTCTCAGACAAAACTGCAACAGATTTGCCAAAGGGTTAAACTGCCCCGAAAACTACAAAGAGAAAAACACCTGTCTTCAGTGATTGACTGCTGTAGTTTCGTCCAAACAAGACAGTGAGATTTTATTTTTTATGCTATTTTGTGGATTTGCAAGTTCAGAAAATTGGGGACAGCTTCCGGCACTAGTTCCAAAACAAAAAGGCCCGGTGCACCCCTTAATATGTAAGAACAGGAAATGTACAAAGCATACACAATCTACACGTAATTTGAAATGTACTTGAGTGCGACTACAAAAAGATTGCCTACACGCGATGTTCTAAAGATGATTTATAGGAATCACACAATGACAATACAAATATGACTGATTCTTTATGAATGACAATAAAAAAGACAGATTCAGAAATAATCAAATCCTACTAGCAAAACAGTTTGTTTCTTAGAAGTGAAAAGTCTGAGAAAAGCGTGAATCGAAGACGCTGTAAACACAGACTCTACAAACACGTATTCCTGAAAACAGCACGAAAGGAACATGTGAGGCGTATTACGCAATGTTACAGGTTTCTTTGCTTTGTTTATAATTTTTGACTGCTAAATTCTTAATGATAATAATAATAATAATGATAATGACCAAGAATATATTCCTTTTCGATACTAAAATGGGTAGAATGGGGAGAGGGGATTGTCAGACCACTACATGGAATTGCAGCAAACCAAAAAACACAAAGTCAGATATGCATTCTGCGCAGGCATGTACTATACAACAGGTAAAGAAAGGCTACAACGCATGATGTGCTTCAGTAGTATTGCTAACGGACTACGGTCACGGAACGTATAGTGGCCTAACGACAGAAAATGTCACAAACAAGATCATTATCACATAAAACAAGCAATGGTTTTTTACATGTTCGTAACAGATATACAGACAGACAGAGATACATAACATACGTACAATAAATAATACAATCACCATTGAGCTGAATTGTTGTTACCGACCACCACAAGCAAGCAGACGACAATGTGGAAAGAATTATCAAAAAATTTTCGAAAAAATTTCAAAAAAGAAAATGAAACAAAAAATTTATATGGAAACACGATTTTGTAAAGAAAAACAAGATTTTGCTGTTACAGGCTTCGTAGTCCCCCCAGCCGTCTCATGTAACAAAACGAAAGCAAAAAACTTTGGACCACTCTATGGCACAGAACAAGAACGTACAGAAACAACCGCAAGCAAACAGATCAATAAATCTGTCTAGCCCTTTTTCATTCAGCAAATTACCAAACAACAAAACCAATCGTAAACAGCTATTTAAAGTTGCACGAAACGTTTTTCAGTTAAATGAGGGCATTTTTTGGGTTTTATCGGTGAGGGGGGGGATTTTTTGCAAAAATGACCCTAAATTGGTATTTTTGGCACATTGCTGCAGGTAGAAATGCAAAATATTCTCAAGAATACCTGGATTTAGGCAAAAAATCTTTACAAACAGCCTGCGAAGCGAGCAAATTTTTGGCGAAAATTTTGGCACCCAAAAGATCCAGGCAGAGGGCAGTTTTAGGGGGAGGCAAATTTGGGGGCAGCCCCACCCTCTCTGTAGAAATACCCTGAAAATCCCACCGCAATTAATGCAGTTTAAAATGTTTGCGTTAAACCTTCGAATCAAGCATAAATGCACAAACACGATAAGTTAAATAAATCAAGAAATATTGTACAATCACAAAATTATTAAGCAACTGCTCAAAGCCTATAACATAGCAAGCTATACTAATACAGATACAGATAATTACCATGGACTTAAAAACAAGCCAACACCTCGTACTGACAACTATGTTTAAATTTGAGTTCACATGCTCACTGACTGGCTTATTTTTAGGCCAAAATTTATGGGGGGGGCGATATGGGGGGCTCAAAGTTGCCCCCCCCCCCCATGGATGGGGGGGGGGCTCACCAAAAGTGGGAGGGCATATTTTTGGAAAATTTTGCAAATTTTTACCTTTTTTGTGTAAAAACTGCAAAAAATCGCTAAAACATGACTAATTTTAGGTGTTTTTTATGCTAAAATAGCGAAAATTTAGTTAAAATTCCGGCGAAGCCGGAAAAATTTTTGAAAATTTATGGTAAAAATGGTGAAATCTGGCAATTTTTTGGGTTATGGGGGGAGGTCAAAATTTATGGGGGGCTTTTATGGGGGGGGACCTCGAATGGGGGGGGGGGAGGTTGCCGAGTGGGGCCCCCCCCCCCCCCCCCCAGTAAAAATAAGCCAGACTGATTTAAGAAGTGACTATGCTGTATAGACAGTCCAAAGGACAAGGAGACAATATGAAATGGGTGGGGGAGGGGCGGGGACTAACTGGCCCTCTCACGTCAGTCGTATATGCGACCACAGTGCACAATGTCACAGCTGCATAGTCGTGCAAGTCAATCGTTTTTTGTCAACATTAACATGGTCTTTTTGTGTAAATCAACATTTCTTGATAAAACTTGCCTGTTTCTCTGAGATGATTTCTAAGACAGTAAGAAGACCCTTACGTTTGGTAGACGCTGAGCAGAATCCTTAAAACTAACTACAACCCCTCCCCCCTTGACAGGTCGATACATTCTCAGAAATCTGATGTATGTTAATGCGTTCTGACGGATACAACCAAGCTGAGAACCAAAAAAAGGATGACAAGAAAGTACCATAAACAGGATTGCATTAATATAATACAGGAGTGTGGCAGGTGGGATTATCTATCAGCTGCAGGTACATGCTATGTTCGTTAATAACGGCCCACCCTACCCAAATATGTGAACGCTCACTACAGAAAATTCGCACGCTATCATTGCATTCTAAATCTCTAGACAGACAGACGCACATGCATGTATAGGCGTTGCGTTTTCGAGCTTAAACGCGTGACGAAACGTTTGTAGGGACGTCAGTAGGCACATGGTTATGGGGTGGGTGGGGTCAGCCGTTAGCGACCAGGGCATGTACTACAACAGATAACAGACAGCCTGTCAGCTGTCACACTCTTATCTATTATGTAATCTTGACATAAACAACAAACAGTCGACAATTACAAACTGACTCACAGGAAAGGGGGGGGGCTAGCAGGGATGAGAGGAGAGCTATCACGCTTACATATACAGCCCAAAGCAACTAGGAGGTAAGAGAAAATCGGTACAAAACTAATACCAGTCCACGAGGAAATGGGGGGAGGGGGTGGGGCTCAGTGCTTGAGGATGGGTGTGGAACCAGCCAGTTTAATCAGGGAAGGGCTGGAGACGGAGAGCTGGAGCGCAGAGGCGGCCCCGCCAGAGCTCGACCACCCATTGGGCTGCTCCGAGGGGGGGCGAGAGGGGACAGTGGTCCGGCGCTCCTCCAGAAAATGAGCAAACGGGTATCGCTCTGCGGTGCGGCGACCCAGCGTCTCGATGCTGAGGAAGAGTTCGCGGGCGGTGAGGCTCTCCGGGAGATTGGTCAGAAAGGTCACCGTCGTGTCGAACTCCAGTCTCGTCAGAATCTCCTCATACATATAGAAGATGCCTGGAACAGAAAACACACCCAAAAACGATAATTCGAAATATTAGCAAGGTCTATAAGCACAGGAGGAAGGCAGCCTGTTGCTTTCGCACCACCTTTTCGCAGAAACAAACACACTGAAAAGCACAGGTCCGACTTTGGAAAGAAAGCTCTGTGATGCAAACAAAATGAGGTATTTTTGTTACCAAGAGCCGTGCGAAAGAGGAACTCTTCGCCGTCTCGGAGAAAGACGTCCCAGACGCGACAGGCCACGTCCAACGGCAACGACTTAGCGTACAGCGTATACAGCCTACAACACAACAACAACTATATACAATGTCAGGAACCTATTACGTCGCGGGCGATCACATATTTTACAAAATTTTAGCGGCATCATTATCTCTTTAAAGCAAGGTTTTTGACATTCCCCCAAATTTGCGCAACGTTTTTCAATTTTAACTTAAATTGTAAATAAAGATGAAATTTGACGAAACTTTCCGAAATACGTTCTTTTAGCGTTCTAACACCCTCCGCCCAATTCCGAATCAAAAATTCGAGATTTCCGGTCAGGGCGGTTTTTCCCAATTTCTGAAAGTTTGGCAGCAGCTATACAGTTATGACTATATCCATTCGAAAGATCTCGTTGAGCTTCATATTTTTGCTTTTAAACAGTGTTGGCATCTGGGATGGGATCCCATGGGATCCCATGGGATGGGATGGGATGGGATTGAAAACGCATCCCATGTGAGATCAGTGGGATTTTGTGGGATCAATTTGCCTTACAATGCCTTCAAACACCGTTTCCAAATTTCGAGATAGTGAAAGATTTTGGTAAATTTGACATAAAATTATATGTTCAATTTCATGATTGGCGTTTTGATGACTACCAGCAAGGCAGAACATTAAGCTCTCTGAACATTGAACTATTTAAGCTGCTGGTATCGCTTTGTGTGAAGTAAGCTTACAGGCTCCAATTATTATGATGAAGGTTGATGAAATTTCCAAATATGGTGCTCTTTTAACATTCTGAGACCAGACCAGCATTTTTAGGTGGAAAGATAAAAACATCTTTGGTTTTTGCCACTATTTTCTCAGTTCGCAATCGATACACATGATTGGTTTTTTATAAATTGGAAGAGGTCACCGAAATGAACATTTTTGCTTTACGACCTTTGATCTATACATATTAAGCTTGCTGTTAAAGGGGGGGGGGCGACAATCATGCAAAATTATTAGATCACAGATTTCGTTCATTTTCACACATAAACTAACCACATATGTCGTGCATATCAAGTTCAAATTTTGAGTTGTTTCGTTCAGTTTTCCGCAAGTTCGAGCCATCAACTGTGTACAATTTGAATATAAGCTAGTTTTGCAGCCAATTGAAGCAAATTTTCGCAAGTCAACTTCAAGTTATTATAAATAAATATGTTGAAATGCAAAATATAGCCTGGCCGTAAAATGCATTTTTGTGAAAATCAGCAATTTTCACAATTTTACAGAAAAAATTTTATTTCTGCGCTAAAAAATCTCTACACTGGCAAAGGATTACAAGCAACATTGGGCGTCGTTTGAAACCTTTATACAACCTTTACCTTTGTACTGTGCCACTGCGGAATTAGTTTTTTATAATATGCAGCTAAACAAAACTTAATGACCCTCATTTTTGGTCACCAAAAGCGACCGAATTTAGCGACTTTCGACAGCTCGCTAACTTCAAAAATTAATTAAAACTTTTTAAATAACTAAATTCAAAATTCTAATTCCACAGTGACACAGTTATCTGTTTACAGTTTTAAAACCATACAAATGTTACATCTTAGACCAGTTTCGAAATTTTTTGACGCAGAATTATATTACAATAATATTACATATAAATCACACTTTCGATTTCCTATTTCGACATAGCAGACAAACAATTACTCCAAACTGCGGCCCCCCCCCTTAACATAGTACAAGCCAAGAATGATTTTGGAGGTCAAAAATGGCCATTTTTGAGGAAATCAGTTTTGTCAAAATTACGGAGAATTTTGATTTATTTATACCTAATTGATTTAGTCCTATTCATTTAGTTTCTACTCAATTTATATATCGTATATTTATATATCTCAATCTAATTACACATTTTATTAATACCTATTAGCTGGAGTTCGTTGCTTTGCTAGAGATTTGGCCGAAACACATATTTGGCAAAACTGCGATTATTTTGTTTTAAACACAAATTTCTCAAAAACTACCCCATGAATTCGCGTAAGCTTTGGCAGGATGAAAATTCTCAGTGTTGCGGAGGGACTTTTCTTGACTTGAACTTCACCAGCTGCGAGAATACTCAAGGCGAAGTTGCAAAGTTTCGCGTCATCGCACATTTGGCGGATTTGAGTATTAAGACCTGGTGAGCCAAATCCATAAAATATCCCTCGACCCACATGTCCTTCATATCATAGCACAAAATGAAATTTTGCCCGATTCTATAGTTTTGAGAGATCGATACTCAAAGTGTGATGGTCTATATTTAGTTAGTATGTTAAAAAATTTTGCTGGTTTTTTGCAAATTTGCCTTTTTCGTGTTTACTGATTATAAGTTTTAAAACGATGTGTCAAATTTTTACGACTCGCAAAATTGGGAAAGTTTATTGTGTTTCAAAATTCCTCTCACAAAGGGATACCACCACCTTAAGACCTTATGCCAATATGAAAATTTCAATGCTACAGCGATTGTAAGGTCAAATACTGCAAGTGGGATTATATGGGATTGGAAAAAGCAAGTTCGGAAAAATGGGATGGGATGGGACGGTGAATTTGAAAATTGGGTGGGATGGGATGGGATGGGATCGAAGAATTCGTCCCATTTGCCAACTCTGCTTTTAAAGCAACGTTCTAGCTTTTCTCTACAATGAGATATAGCCGATTTTCTTGTTTTGGCGTCGAAAACTTGTCATTTTTGCAGAAATCAAATAATCCAAATTTCTCGAACTATGCAAGCCGTAAAACCAAACTAAGGGCGTCGATCTGAAGGTCTCACAGGGGCAAATTATACGACGCATGATCGTCTTCCAACAGCTATCCCGTAGGCTGCTATCATAAAAATGTAGTTTTTGCAAAAACACGACCAATTTTTTTCCAAAGATTGTGGAGCATTCACCATTCCAAAGATTGTGGAGCATTCACCATGCAAGCTGGAGAGCTGCTACCTAACAGATATGTTCTGCACATTATATACCCAGGGACGATTTTTTAGTTGCCCCGATTACTGCTTTCTAGCTAAAGTAATCGCTTGACAAATTAGGAAAAAGTAGGCAAAATACAGGTTTCGCCCACATTTCAGCTTATTTCTCCATAACGAAGAGCTATTTCACGATAAATAAAAAATCGCCCCAGCTATTTGATGGAAGTATCGAATGATATAACCGATGTCTCGCGAAAAAATTTACTTGAGTCTGCAAAAAATTTGGAAAATTCTTGTTTTAAAATGTGTTAAAAATATTTTAGAAAAGCAACATTAGGTTCATGGTATGCATTAAAAAGAGCAAATGTCAAGCTACATTTTGATGTAAAAATGGCTTCTTAACTCCAAGTACTCAATGAGTAATAATGGTGCAAACTTTATGTGACGAAAGGGAATCACCACCTTAAGCCCTTTTCATGCAATTTTGAAGTTTTCAAAATTTTCTTAGCTTCTGGGGGGGGGGGTAGCTCCCCATTCCAACTGTCAGGAAGCAAAGCTGAGCGTCAATGTGAGTCCAATGTTTCTTTTATTAAATCAGATACTAACTCATACATTTGATGTTTTATATCCTGCCCCTTTCATGACAACCATAGCTCCAACTATATTTTTATGCAAATCAAGGCCCATTTTTTGCGTTATTCGTATGTTCATGCATACCTTAGTGCATTATTATATTTAGAAAAATGCCGCAACCAGACAACCATATCATTAACAGCCTTAGGTAGTACATAACCTTCCTACCATTCAATGAGATAGAGATCAGGTGTAACCTTGATTGCAGTGAAATGATTAAACACAGCCGGAAGCTGGTCTTTGAAGTAGTCCTCAAATGCTGTGAAATACTGCAGGAGCTGCAACAACAAACGCAACAAACTTAACAGATACTACCTATATGTGGTCACACCTAGGGTTGCGCCGGGGCCGTGTAACGGGGCCGGGGCCCGGGCCGGCCCCGTTCCGGGCCGGCCCCGTTTCGCCCCGGCCCCGCAAAATTTTTTAACGGCCCGGCCCCGGCCCCGCAAAATTGTTTAACGGCCCGGCCCCGGCCCCGCAAAATTTTTGAACGACCCGGCCCCGGCCCCGCAAAATTTTTTAACGGCCCGGCCCCGGCCAGGCCCTGTTGACTTTGGGGCCCGGGCCCGTTACACGGCCCCGGCGGCCCCGTGGGCCCCGTCGGGCCGTCAGGACGTACGTATCTAACACACTTTATTATATATTTTCTGCTGTGCATATGGCTAGTTCTTGGCGTATGTAGTAGTGATATTTCAGGCAGCCTTTTTATTTCAGTATCAGGCGGTTGCTCGTCGGAATTTCAGATTCAAATTCAGTTTCAGTTTCAGGACTAATTTTATCTGATTTTCAGTTTCCGTTTCAGGTCTCATTTTATTTGATTTTCAGTTTCAGACGGTTGCTCATAGGAACTTCAAATTCAGATTCAGTTTCAGCTCTCATCCAAATAAATTTCAGTTTCAGTTTCATTTTTAGGTGCTGAAACTGAAATACGTACTGACTGAAAATATTTTCAGTTTCAGTTTCAGGTGTTGAAACATCACTAAAGTCTGACCAAAAAATGTAGAAAGCGAAATTGTTTGCTTTATATCTCGTAAACGCTTCAAGATAACTGCCATAAATTATATATTTTCTGAACCGGAATGATGAGATCTTTCTTCTCGTGAAAAAAGTTTTTTGAAATTTCCCGTGCGATTTCAAAGGGTGCCGCTTTTATATGTCCAGAAGGATTGGTAAATGCTACAACCACGATTTTTTCAGGAAAATTTTCCCCTTGCCCGAATGTCCTACACACCAAATTTCAGCTTTGTTCGTTGAAAATTGCGTGAGTTATTCCATTTTTTAGATTTTCAAAATCCTTTGATCTTTGCCGCTTTTTCGACTTTGTCTGGTTGTTACTCGCCACTCGCTCAACGAAAAAATTTTTTGATTGGATTTTCATGACCGCCTGGGTGTCCGCTTTCATCTGATATACGTGGTATTTCAAAATTTGAAAGTCGATTTTTTCGAAAAATACCACTTTTTGACCCAAAATTTCGGCAAAGCGAATCCAGCAAAAGTGAATAAAAATAACATAATCATAAAGTTCATTATGAGCTGAATCCAACGATATAAAGTTTTCGTGGCTACGACTTATATTGCGCCAGCAATGAATTTTTAAACATTTTCCTTATTTCAGCTGGTTTTTGCTAGTTTACGCTGGTTCAGGTAAATCTAGGCGGCAACATCAAAGGAAGCCAAAAACCAGCTTGAAATAAGGGAAATGTTTAAAAATTCATTGCTGGCGCAATATAAGTCGTAGCCACGAAAACTTTATATCGTTGGATTCAGCTCATAATGAACTTTATGATTATGTTATTTTTATTCACTTTTGGTGGATTCGCTTTGCCGGAATTTTGGGTCAAAAAGTGGTATTTTTCGAAAAAATCGACTTTCAAATTTTGAAATACCACGTATATCAGATAAAAGCGGACACCCAGGCGGTCCTGAAAATCCAATCAAAAAATTTTTTTCGTTGAGCGAGTGGCGAGTAACAACCAGTCAAAGTCGAAAAAGCGGCAAAGATCAAAGGATTTTGAAAATCTAAAAAATGGAGTAACTCACGCAATTTTCAACCAACAAAGCTGAAATTTGGTGTGTAGGACATTCGGGCAAGGGGAAAATTTTCCTGAAAAAATCGTGGTTGTAGCATTTACCAATCCTTCTGGACATATAAAAGCGGCACCCTTTGAAATCGCACGGGAAATTTCAAAAAATTTTTTTCACGAGAAGAAAGATCTCATCATTCCGGTTCAGAAAATATATAATTTATGGCAGTTATCTTGAAGCGTTTACGAGATATAAAGCAAACAATTTCGCTTTCTACATTTTTTGGTCAGACTTTAGTATATGTAGCACAGCACACAATTCTCTGTAACGTGACGTTGTGCCAGCCACAGATGGACGCGGGACGAAATTTTTCGGCCCGCCCCTCCGGCCCCGAACTAAATTTGGTTGTTCCGTCCCGCGGGATCTCGTAGTCCCGCAAATTTGATAAATCCTATCCCGCAAAATCCCGCATCATTTTCTAATTAATTAAAATTAATAATAATTCAGTAATTCCGTTAAACTTTCGAAATATAAAAAACTATTTTCTGTTAGTTATATATTTTGAATGTATAATTAGATATTTAAATAAATTACTATTATTGCTAAAAAAATTAATTTAAATAAAATATAATAATATATACTATATTAAATTTAGACTTAGAGATATTCCAGTTTTTTTTGATCGAACCAGAAGCTTTTTGTTTCCATTTCAGCAAGGTTTGCTTAGAAAAGTTGATAGGTAGGAAAGTTAAAGTTCGTCTCTGATCTATTTAGAAAACTAATCTCAATTCCGTTTGTTGATATTTCGTTAGTTTCACTAGTCCAATAGGAGTTAATGTCGTAAGATAATGTTGTATTGTAAAGAAATCAAAGCGTATACCGCAAACTTATTTTGAACTATTGACAAATTAAAATTAGAAAACCAATCTTAGATTATTATTTTGCGCGAAACGATCGCGAAATGATTGACTTGTCACTAGTTATTTCTTTTGATATCGAACTGAAATTATTTTTAAAATACCTAAGTAAAGGTTTCTGATTTCTTAGCACGCGCTGGTCTTCCTTTCCCTTAGCATACAAAATAACAAAGTAGCACAATTACAGTATTTGGTTCAGCAATACAACCTACGTTCTTCCTACTTCATTCCAAATTATGGAAAAGCCAAACATTTATTGTAATTTCACAATTCGCCTGTTAAACGCTAACTACTTAATTCCCTAATGCACCTATGTGTAGCTCCTAAGCAACACTGGTGCTCAAAACTCCGCAACCGCTTAGATTGCTGACAGGCAAAGACTGCGTGTAGGCTGTCAGTTCTGCTAAACCTAATTTACATAATTTGAGCACAAATGCACAGCTGTGCTGAACTGCAGAAGATAGGACTTCTGAATAGAGAAATTACTCACAATGTACTAAACATAGGATCCGAATGAAGCATAAAGACTGTCAGTATGAGGTATATTGCCAATACTCTTGCAAAGGGGTAAGCAAAAGGCTGTTAAATGGAGTCTGGGGACGTTGGGGCCGTCGGGGCCGCCGGGGCCGTATAACAGGACCGGGCCCATGTAACGGGGCCGGGGCTTGGGGCCGGGCCCGGGCCGGCCCCGGCCCCGCACTTTGGGAAGGCCCCGGCCCCGTAATTTCGCTAACGGCGCAACCCTAGTCACACCCAAATTAAACACATATTGAAGTGCCACCTATGTACACATATCTACAATATTGAATCCACAATTCATGCAACAAAAATTCATTTTGGCACATAATTCCAAATAAATGTTTTCCAAGATTATGAAAAAATTAAAATAAAAAACGCGAAGAGAGGAGCTGGTATGTACCTTGTCCTGATTGAGATGGAATAAGGCGATGAGACAGGGCCTGTTGAGCAGATTCGCAAAGGAGACGAAGGCCTCCTCCATGTCCATGTTGAGCAGGAGGATCGCGGCCAGGAAAGACATACCTTGCACCTAAAACACACACACACACACACGCACAATAGACAATGCCAGTAGCCAAAACGGCAAACCGCAAAAACAAAATTCAGAAAAAAGCAATCCTAGAACAAGGACCAAATATTTGCTAACTTCTGAACAGTAATGCTATGAAAAAAGGCAGAGAAAAATAAAAAACTTTGAACTGACTAAAAGACAATTACATAAAAATGGAAAATTCATGTCAAAGCATTACAAAGAGCGTAGTGACTTCTGCCCTGAACTGAAATTATACACCCGGAAAAAATTTGAAGTGAAAAGTTAGATACTTACATAACCGACATCAGGTCTATAGCACACATAGGCTCCCAATAAATTCAACAACAGATCGTAGTACGGTCCTCCCTAAACATACAAAACCTTCATTGGTTAACTTGAGTCATAGAGGCCACCTTCACTTGTATTTTTCATTTACAAAAAGATTAACTGAACATTCTAAGTTGAAAAGGGAGGAAAGAAATGGGGGTATCCAACCAACCTGTTGAAAGATGCCCAAATTTGGGAATGTTCTGGAAACGTCCAAATGAATCAATTCCACCGTCCGTTCACGATCAAGAGGGGCGTCTGAAACAAAATACAAAACAAAACAACACACTAACATCATATTGTGATACTATAATGAATAAACATCAAAAGAAAGAATAGTCCTACACTACCAAATCCCCGAACAAATCTGAATATGCGGCGAGATTTCAGTCCTCAACAGAATAGCATCAAGTAAATAGTTCTGTATTTACACCATGACATAATGCATGAATGTCTACAGCCAGCAGTAGAGGTCCCATCACCGCCACGTTTCCCAACGGAAATTCCCATTTGGGTAATAGCAAGAGTTGACAATAGTAAGACACTCAGCTCTTACAGATAGAATAGGCTTGCAATATTCTCGAAACATTAGGGCCGAAATCTCGGGGATGGTACCGCTTAACGTAGTTAACTATATTATATTTATAACTAAAATACGATCTAAAACGCATCTGATTGGCTAATCGCTTACTTCATGTCAAAATTACATGCATAAGCGTACCCCCTCCGAGATCTGAGAGGGGGTCCTGCTTAAAACTGTTAGCATTTATTTATAGTGGCGGTGTAAAAATGAAATTCATTTTAGTTCATACGCAAATAAACACAAGTGCTAAGCGGGGCCCCCTATCAGTTCTCGGAGGGGATACGCGTATGCATGTAATTTTGACATGAGGTAAGCAATCAGATGCGTTTTAACATATGGTTGACAACGTTAAGCAGCGGTACCACCCCCGAGATTTCGATCTTAATGTGTCGAGCATCTCGCATGCTTGGTCTATTAGGAAGGACTGCGTTTCCCACTCTTCCTGTTATAGGCTCCTGGTAATATCAGTTGCAGTGGATACACAGGGAAGACATAGATTCTAGCTTATTGGAAAAATCATTTCCGAAAACATGTTACCAATTTTTCCAGAAAGGGGCGGGGAACCCATGTGGACTTTGACTTGTGCCTACCTTGACTTGAACTTGGATCAGTGGCGGAGCAGGGGCGGGAAGAGGGGGAGGCGGTGAGGGCGGCAGAGTCCGGAGGAGAAGTCATGGAGTGGGACAGTCGCTCCTGGGCCCGCTTACAGTAGATCTCGTACAGTTCTGAAACACAAACAAATGCAACGATAACCGGCAATCTCTACGACGAGCAAAGGATAGCAGTCGTCAGCAAATCACAGGCACCTCAAACCATCAGTCTGTTCAGAGCACTTTAGACAATACGATTGTGTAACAGGGAAAAATAAATTCAAAACAGTACATATTTATCAAGAAAGCAGAGCACATCCACCGTCAAATTTATTTTCCCGTCACGCCTGCGGGTAGTTGGGTATTAAACCATCAACTGGACAAAGGTCGAATCCCAAGGTAAGGTATGTAGTAAGGTACCACTGACTTACCAGATGTAATGTTTAAATCATTGCCTATAGCCAACTGCCATACGCGACCCCGGACACAGGGAGGCAAGCCCTGCCACCAGAGCTCACGAACGCGCTTCAGATCACGTCTGTAAAATTAAGACATACGACGCTACTAAAAAATAAAATACAGAGCCACAACAGACAGTTCAGTGACAAGAAAGAAATGTTTTGAGATCCAATGCTACATGGTCGAAATCCCCGCAATCCAGAAAGATTCACTTTTCACTGATATCCTGCGAGCAACTATATAATTTTTTTGGAGTAATTAAAAATTCCTAGTTTAAAAACAAGAGTGAGACACGCCTGCTCGGACAGCAGCGCTCTCACTCAGAGAGCCAGTTTCAACGTTGTCCAAGAAGGACAACCAGCAAACACGTTTTCAAAACCTTTGTGACTGTGTGCTATGCACCGAAAGAGGACTACAGTGCTCGCTGATTTCCGGAAAGATTTCAGCTTGCAAATACGCACGCAGGATTGACAGTCAACAACAAAATAATGTATTGAAAACGCGGGCAGAAGTTTTCATTCGTTTTTTATTATTAATGCGTTGTATTTGCGTATACGGCCTACGCCCTCGAATTCAGTTTTTGATGCCATGCTTCAGAGTTAATCTAACTATATAGCTACGGCAGAGCACAGACTAGACATGGCATACTGCTGTGTCCAGGCGGGAAGTATGACGGTATTCCATTCTCGAATGGCGGCGGCCTTGGACTCCTCCTGGCGAACCTGCTCAGCAGACTTACGCTTACGAAGCTTGGCTTCCTTCTGCTCTGAAAATAGAACCAAACACACACACACTGGATGGATATGGAAACAAACAGAAGCATGCATGTATACGTACAAAAAGTAGGAAACTGCTAGGAAAGACACAAAGTTGCAAAAAAGACAACCTTATTGTGACCGTTAAATTTGGTGGTACCATCCAGGAGCGAATCCAGTACGGACCCAGGGGTCCGGACCCCCTTTTTAGCAGCCAAAGCCAAAGGTTTTGCGGTTCAGAGTGCTACTTTCGAAAAATGTAGCCAGACCCCTTAGAAAAACCTGGACATGCACCTGACAGAAACCAAAACTTCCGGGAACTTCACTAACATCATTCTAATAGGAATTTTTTTATCTTCGTGACTCTGCTGGTTTTTCAAGGGTAAATTTTCGAAAAAAGTCCAGCCTGCTGCACGTTTTTTTAACAGCTCGAATATTTAGAGACTGACTCTAACTAATGCCAATTTTTTTAAAATTCTGCCCTTAACTTTGAGGTAAGGTCTGGAGCGTAATAATGTTTGGCACAAAATGTTCAAAATCAGGTAATTTTTGTGTTAAAATGCTATTAAAAGCAAATAGTATATATACAAGAACCAAAAATGCTCCTTCGTCGCATGTAAAATACATATGAGTACTCTCAGGCAGGTTGTACAAACACGGAAACTAGCCTGTAAAATGCATATGAGTGGCATTGAGGTTGTAAATTAAGGAAAACAAGTTGCAACGGCTTAACATATGAGCCTGTCCTACAACGAGGCTCATATTGGCGTACGTATGTCATAATATAATTTGTCGATATTTGACCTTCATATAAATAGCACGTAAAGCTTTTCATTACAAAATTGTCCTTCACACACCTTGTCGCTGAGACACTGTGCATACGCATTATACGGCATGCCACTCTGCGCTCTGACTCAGAGCCATGTGGGGAAAGCATTACGTATGTGAGAGTAGTGTGGCATAGTGTTCCGAGAATACAGTAGGTGTACTATAGTGCTTCCGGAAATAGTAGGTGCCTCGGTGTTTCGGGAAACATCAGCTTGCATGTACAATTAAACTTGAGGTGTCGCAGTTCACTTCGATCTGTCCATTTCTTTCAAGCCACAATGTTAACATGACGTTATGTCTATTCATTCGTTTTTTCTTTAATATGATGACCTGATGATCTTTAAGAAGGCTACTGTGACGCCAATATGAGCCTCGTTGTAGGACAGGCTCATATGTTAAGCCGTTGCAACTTGTTTTCCTTAATTTACAACCTCAATGCCACTCATATGCATTTTACAGGCTAGTTTCCGTGTTTGTACAACCTGCCTGAGAGTACTCATATGTATTTTACATGCGACGAAGGAGCATTTTTGGTTCTTGTTTTCCATTCTTTTACATATGTATGCGCAAAAAAGAACCAACATAATATATTTCCGAACACCATGCGCAAGCAGATACTATTTTGACCACTTTTGGAAAATTTCATATTTGACCCAAAATCGCCTAAGTCCCCACCCCACCACAGCACTCACAGCCACTTTGAGCATGCAATTCTATGATAAAAATTGCTCAGCTCACTTAGGGCTTTCATTTGGTACCAAATTTGACCACTTTTGAAACATTTCATTTTTGACCGACAATCGCCTAAGTCCCCACCCCACCCCACCGCAGCACTCTACAGGCACTTTGAGCATGCAATTCTATGACAAAAGTTGCTCACCTCACTTAGGGCTTTCATTTGGTACCAAATTTGACCACTTTTTAAAAATTTCATTTTTGACCGAAAATCGCCTAAGTCCCCACCCCACCCCACCGCAGCACTCTACAGGCACTTTGAGCATGCAATTCTATGACAAAAGTTGCTCAGCTCACTTAGGGCTTTCATTTGATACCAAATTTGACCACTTTTGAAAAATTTCATTTTGGACCACCTGACCCCTTACCGACCTGACCCCTCTGACGGTCAAGTGGAGCCAGCCCAGCCAAATGGGTGCGTTGTACAGCAAAACGGACACCGGAAATGAGCTGGGCGCACCAGAAAACCCATATAGAGAAAGTTTTGAGAGGCCAAGTAGAGCCTAGTATGGACCTCCAGGAAACGGTCGCCGACATGACCCTCCAGACGACAAAGTGGAACCAGCCCAGCAAGATGGATGAGTCGGTCGGCAAAAAGGACACCGGATATGAGCTGGGCGCACCAGAAAACCCATATAGAGAAAGTTTTGAGAGGCCAAGTAGAGCCTAGTATGGACCTCCAGGAAACGGTTGCCGACATGACCCTCCAGACGGCAAAGTGGAACCAGCCCAGCAACTTGGGTCAGTCGGGCAGAAAAACTGATAGCGGGAATCGATTCTCCGTCCGCAAAAACCTTTGTATGCAAGATTTGAGGCTTCCAGGTCGCAAAATAAGCGAAAAAACTAAGTTCAAAGTTGGACCCAAAATTCACCAACTTTGGCAGGCCAGTACCCAAAAATTACGCTCAGGACCGGAAAATCATATAGCAATTGAACGACCCTGATATGTGTCCTATTCAGCCATATAGGCAGTATTGCCCCATATATAGCCCAGTCTGACTTATTACGGCGCCTTTGAAGCATACTTTTTGGCCATTTTAACGTTTTGGCCGACTTTGGCCCCCCGCCAAAAATTTTTTCCGGCTCTGGGAGGCATAAAAACTAGCCTATCGGCTTATTTTTGTTGCGTACTCCAAGAATATATATGGTTTTCATAGGCAAAAATTTTTCTATCTGTTGTTATTAAAGCTACAAAACCCCCTTACCAGACGTCAAAGCGGAGAACCGGAAAAAAAACATCACTCTCGTAAGCGATTTTTGGCGCAACTTTTTAACGGAAAGTGGTACGGGGATGAAACTTCGCACACATACTAAACTCGACACGTATATATTATATATATTTAAAAGCAAATAGTATATATATATATATATATATATATATATATATATATATATACAAGTAACAAAAATGCTCCGCACAAAGGAGGATAATATGTGTGTGATGGCCTGTGTCTATCCTTAAAATTGAGAAAATAAAGACGCAGTTCTATGACAAAAGTTGCTCAGCTCACTTGGGGCTTTCATTTGATACCAAATTTGACCATTTTTGAAAAATTTTATTTTGGACCCGAAATCGTCTAAGTCCCCACCCCACCCCACCACAGCACTCTACAGCCACTTTGAGCATGCAGTTCTATGACAAAAGTTGCTCAGCTCGCTTAGGGCTTTCATTGGGTACCAAATTTGACCACTTTTGAAAACTTTCATTTTTGACCGAAAATCGCCTAAGTCCCCACCCCACCCCACCACAGCACTCGACAGCCACTTTGAGCATGCAGTTCTATGACAAAAGTTGCTCAGCTCGCTTAGGGCTTTCATTTGGTACCAAATTTGACCACTTTTGAAAACTTTCATTTTTGACCGAAAATCGCCTAAGTCCCCACCCCACCCCACCACAGCACTCTACAGCCGCTTTGAGCATGCAGTTCTATGACAAAAGTTGCTCAGCTCGCTTAGGGCTTTCATTTGGTACCAAATTTGACCACTTTTGAAAACTTTCATTTTTGACCGAAAATCGCCTAAGTCCCCACCCCACCCCACCACAGCACTCTACAGCCACTTTGAGCATGCAGTTCTATGACAAAAGTTGCTCAGCTCGCTTAGGGCTTTCATTTGGTACCAAATTTAACCACTTATGAAAAATTTTATTTTCGACCACTTGACCCCCCACCCGACTGACCCTTCAAACGGCAAAGTGGAACCAGCCCAGCAAAATAGGTACGTCGGACGGCAAAACGGATACCGGGAATGAGCTGGGCACACCAGAAAACCCCTATAGACAAAGTTTTGAGAGGCCAGGTAGAGCCTACTATGGACCTCCAGGAAGCGGTTTCCGACATGACCCTCCAGACGGCAAAGTGGAACCAGCACAGCAAGATGGATGTGTCCTACGGCAAAAAGGACACCGGGAATGAGCTGGGCGCACCAGAAAACCCCTATAGACAAAGTTTTGAGAGGCCAGGTAAAGCCTACTATGGACCTCCAGGAAGCGGTTTCCGACTTGACCCTCCCGACGGCAAAGTGGAACCAGACGAGCAAGATGGGTGGGTCTGACGGTAAAACTGACTGCGGGAATCGATTCTCCGTGCCAGAAAACCATTGTATGGAAGATTTGAGCGTTCAAAGTTAAATAGATAGCGAGAAATTTCGATTTTTCATTTTTCGAATTTTCGCCATCTTTGACGGGCCACTGTGGTCGCTAGGGAAGTGATAGAGAAACGCAACCTGGACCGTTAGTTAGTTCAATATATGTAATTTCTGAATATAAAAAGAAATCAGCTCCAGCTCGTAACGTTCGACCTGAGCGACGACCACAAAAATGGTCACTTTTCGCTATGAGCCGACTTTGCGGCGCCACTGCGGCGCTGTGGCGCAGCTGCGGCGCAAAAAAAGTTGTGATTCTTAAATTCTTTAGAGGGTACTACTAGACCCCATAGCCCTTTAGGTTGGCCCACCGCTGCAGATCACGTGAAAGCGGCGAACATTATGTACAATACAACCATCAAATAGGAGAAACCGGAAAAAAAAACATCGCCGCCATAACCGGTCCGGGGCCCAACTTTTTAACGGTAAGTGATACGGGGCTGAAACTTCACAGACATACTAAACTCGATGTGCTCTACAATTTGCGCATGAAATCTGCGCAGGATCTGCGCAGGATTTTGCGCAGCTTCTGCGCAGCTTATTTTACACTGTCTCCAGCCACTTTTCACACATATTATAGGGGTCGCTGCCGCGACCCCTATGATATATATATATATATATATATATATATATATATACACTATTTTTACACTTTCAATTCTGTTACAGTTTCTATTCAAGTACACAATGTGGCTAAATCTACGGTGGGTATCTTACCTCTCTTTTTAGCATTATCTACAATCTGCTGATATTCTTTCTGATGCTTTGAAACTTCATCGGCTGATTTGGCCGGAAGACCACTAAAACAAAAGGTTGTAGTTATGACAGTGCAAGCCTAAAAGCATCTGAATACTGAAAGAAAGATATTCTCGTAAAAATGCCAAAATTTATTAAAAATAAAGTGTGCTTACTCAGGCCTATTCTCCAGAATCAGTGCTGTAGTTGAGGAAATGTCAGATCTAACTCCAGTTGAACCAGCGCTCATCTTCCCGCCCTGAATCCACGACAGCAGACCTCTACAACGTCAACGGACAACAAAAATAAAAGATGTAAGAAAGTCCCAACGCATTGCAGACTACGTAATGTAAGTGTACCTGAGAAGCAAGACAGTCACAAGGCAAAGAGAAGGCGTAATGATGGCGTCTCAGCTTGTTCCAATTTGGATTCTCAAACTAAACGATTCCAGTAAAACTACGTAGATACGTACCAAAGAGGTGTATACATACTCGAACAGCAAGGCCGCACCCAGGGGGGGTTCAAGGGGTCTAGACCCCCCCCCCTTTTGGGAGGACAAAATGGAAAATTTTTGCTATTTCTATGGCAAAAACAGCTATTTTTAAAAAATTTTCGCGCCTTCGGCGCGATCAGTCACTTTTTCCTAGAAATAAAGGTCCAATGTACTGTTTTAGGGCAAACATGCAAAAATTCTTCAGCCCGTTGCGTTTTACCTTGGTCCCCCCCTTTTCAAAATCCTGGGTGCGGGCCTGTCGAACAGGTATGTCGTAGTAAATATAAATACGTATATGTACTTTGGTAAAAGCTGAGTGAGTTTCTTCCCAGGACCAGAGCCGCCAGAGTCAGAGAGGGAGGATCCGGCAGCGCCCCCGGTGTCGGAGGAGGCCCAGCTGGAGAGGTCGAAGCTGTGCTGACTCCGCCGGTCCAGGGAGCTCCGTTTGGAGCCATAGGCCTCGTCGCTCTCGTTGCTGCTGAACGCGCAGGAGGAGCTGGACGTCTTGGAATCGCTTCCCCCGTAGAGACTGAGCGAGGACAGGCTGAAACTGGAGGAACTGGAGCTCGAAAAGTAGGAAGGGTTCGGAGCCGCCCCCACGCCATGAGCATGACCACCTCCACCGCCAGCAGGACCATGGGGTGGCGGACCCAGAAGACCAGAGAGCCCTCCGGCCGCCGCGGCCCCGATCTCATAGGAGCCATGTCGGGCGTGCTGTCTCGGGCCACGACATCGCCGATCCGACAGGGAGACGGATCCGTCCGCCCCCGGCTGAAGGACAGCCGGTCCACTCTCGTCGTCCTCGCCCAAACAGGCGGTCGGGGGCGGTGGGACCTGTCGTATGGCGCTGTCGTCCAGTGAGCCGCCGGGACCACCCAGGGCGATCCTGCTCAACCGGACCTCAAAGACCTGCTGAGACCGGCAGCGTTCAGTTACAAAGTCAGCATCTTCAAAGTCGGTGGAAGAAATATCGTTGCCTGAAAATAGATGCATACGTACAAGAGAGAGATATATATAGCATGCTCATGTTGTGACATTATTGACGTATACAAATATATACAGAACTCGAAGACTTGAGTGACCAGTTACTTTTGGAGCTCTCCCATAATGCAGTCAACTTTTCGATGAGGATTTTTTGGGGTTCAAAATTATATATACCGAAAATAGATGGTTTCAATTTCCCGGCTTCGCCTGATATTTTTTCCTAGAAATGACTTTTTAGCCTAAATCCTGGCATTTTTGAGAGCTTTTTGTGCCCCCCTCTGGCCCGGTACCCCCGGGAAAAATCTCTAAAAATGTCATAATATTAAATAATAAATCATAAATTGCAAGTTATAAATTTATCTATACCTTAGGGATCGACCGGAATTCCGGTTCCGGTTCCGGTATTTTTTGGTTCCGGTTCCGGTACTTTTTGGTTCCGGTTCCGGTTCCGGTTTTTGAAAACGTACCGGTACCGGAACCAATTTTAGCCTATTATCAAAAGCAAAATTTTATTAAAATTTTCAAAAATTTTATCAAACTTCTTTAAAACTTTTTGAAAAACTGCGATTCTCTTATAACCAGAAAATGATTTATTCAAAAATTTTCGCCTGCGGCGCTATTGCATTACTTAGAATGTTTCGAATTTGTAATAATTATATATGTCTAATGTATCGTTGTTACGAATATTAATATATTATAAAACAAAAATAATGCTTAATAACTCAAATTATATAGATAGCACAAGACCGCCGAAACTTTTAAATTTAAGCATACCTAATGCTGAATTGAAATTATTGAAGCCTTACCGTCGACCTACGCTATTTCAAAATTATAGAGTGCGCTGCCGTATAATCAAATGTCAGTTTTAGCTTAAATTTAATCTTTTTAACTGTTTAAATCGAGACTGGACTTTAAATATATATATATATATATATATATATATATATATATATATATATATATATATATATATATATATATATATATATATATATATATATGGATAACGTAAGTTTATTGCTCTTTGTTTAGTAATTAATCCAGTGCGCAGATCAACAGAATTACTAAAAAATTATGGATGGAACAAATAGCAATGGTTTTTAAAAATCTTTTGAAGAAACGTCGTTTAAAATTTAATAATCACGATGAAGCTAGCCAAAAGCAAGAAATTTTGTTTAATTCAAGTTGGAGAAGTTGTGCATTTCGACTTTCTTTGAAACTTGTGAAAAATACTTTTGGCTTATATGTTTAACGGATGAAAATTTATATATACGTATATATATATTTCAACCATGCAAAAACCATATGCATTTTAATCAGACTCCAATAACAAAGTAATTATACTGAGATATAATAACAAGCTAAGGAATAAAAAGCCGATGTTCTAAACAAGTCCAATTTTGTATATAGCTCATGTTACCTAAGTTCATAGCCAGATTAGATTTACGGAATTTATACAAGAACAGTAATTTTCAGAATTAAATTTGAATTTTTCTGAAGTACGGAGAGAATAAAAGTAAACTAAAATGGTAATAGATATCTTTTGTTTCTAAAAATGTAAATGGCATTATTATTTTTTATTTTACGTTTTGAAAATGCTGCAACTTTTCCACTTCTAGTAAAGTTAAATGAACTTTTTGATTATGACTAGAAATTATCAGACAAGCCAGATAAAAACTAAACATGTTTCTGACTTATTTTGCCGAAAGCTGTAAGAGCAGTTTCTAGTGCTCGCAAAAATTTCGTGGAATCAGTTTTATCTACTTATTTAGCTTATATAATTGAAAATTCGGCTTAACTATTACTAGCTTAATTGAAAATTCAGCATAATTAAGAAATTAAATTTGATTTGCCAGTAAATCTTCTTTAAAAGTCAACTTGCATCCGATTAAATTATTCATCGAAATTCGTATATAGAAAGTAAAAATATAGATGCCGTTTATTCATCGAAAATGTGCTCGAATAATATAAATATAGCATATTCATACCGTGTATAATTAATTTTAAATTTTAATTTTAAAGCTATAATTTAATAAAGTTTATATAACTATGCTATAAGACAAAAATCTCTTAATAAATTGCAAATTTCATGTTCCTGCACTGAAATAACTCTATAAAATATAAAGCAAACGTTATTACAATGTTCTATTAACTATAAAAAAGCGAAAAATTGAGCAAAAATAGTCCAAAATGTCAGAAAAAATTTTCGATTTTTGTAGTGTTAAAGAGCTGGTTCCGGTTCCGGTTCCGGTTCCGGTTTTTTAAAGCCAGTTCCGGTTCCGGTTCCGGTTTTTTGGAGTTCCGGTCGATCCCTACTATACCTATATACAGATATATACCTCCAATTGAGAAATAAAAGTATTTTAGAACAATATGATACAGGGCTGCCGCGCGACCTTTCTCAGAAAAAAGGAAATAAAAAAGGAATTTTGCACCCGAAAAAAAGGAAAAAAAGGAATTTGTCCGACAAAAAATAGGAAATAAAAGGAATATTCAGAGATAAATTAAGAACGTTACTGAGCAAAAAAATTAAATTTTTTCAATTTTGAATAGCCACACAAGGTTTGAAACATTAGATACGTTTCTTAGCAAAGAGAATTTAAGGAAAACGCTATTTAAAATGCAAATACGGACGCATTCAGTGTTGGCGCCAGGGGGGCCGGGCCCCCCATTGCGATTCGGGCCCCTCCCTTTGAGGTGTCGGGCCCCCCTAGAAAAATTTTTCAGCTGTTTATATGCATAGTTTGAGTTTTAAGAAACTTTTTAAAAAAAATCGGATAATTTTTGCTAAAAATAGTAAAATTTTTGCTAAAACGTGAGAAATGTTTTGGGAAATGAAGGTAAAATTTGCTAAAATTTGGCGAAAATTTCGGATTTCCCCAAAAAGGGCCCCCCTTCAAAAAATGCTGGTGCCGCCACTAGACACGTTTCAAGCTTCGTCTTGATCACAGTAAATAGGCTATTATGAAACAGAAAATACGCGCCGAAGGTGCGAAATTTTTTGGTTTTGTATCCCTTTTGTATTTTTATCTTAATCTTTCCGACCCTCGAATCGCAAACAGGAAAGCGACCCTGTATCTGCACTTGACCTACGTTTTAATCACTATCTAGCTTCGTAAAGATTTGAGGTTTTAAAGTTTAAATTGAACAGAGTTTGGAGAATCTATCCTTTAAAAATCAAACTTTGACGCAAAGAAACAAGCAAAGCAATGCGACCTGACATGAAATAGTTCATCCGAGTTATTTGCAGTAGCTTATAACTGGGTTAAAACAGCGAGACTTGGGGAGCACCGCACTTCAGAAACTGAATCGGCTATGGAACCTTCAACGCTTTTTAATGAAGAAATAGGCTTTCTCCAGATTCCACTAATATCTAAAGTTTAACTTTGTATATATATACTTTATAACTTTATATAATTTTTAAAACTTGAAATAGAGAGGCGAGGCAGGAACAAAAATTTTCCTATTTGTTATTGTATGCTTTGAAAATAGATCGCTTTTTGCCTTCTCTCCAAAAATTCCGTGTGGGGTGAGTGGCCTCGGAACCCCCAAAACCCGTCCCCTGGGTGCGCCAATGCCTTCAACTGCAATCTTGACTTCTAGAAATTTTTTTGGAAAACGTGACTGTAACATCTACGGATTTTGTCATACGTATTTATTTATTGCATTCTGCAAATGTCCCAAATAGTGAAGTCCAACAATTTCTATAAATCTAAATTCGTACTTGCAGGTTATACTATTAATGGCCATATTAAGTAAAAATGTACGTATATCTAGCTATTCTATAATAAAACTGAAAAATTAAGTTAAACAATATTCCGGCGAAGCCGGAAAATTTTCGGAAATTACCACCGTAAGACTAAATTTTAGCCACATCTTTGTCGATTTTCGGAAAATTATTGGAAAAAAGGAAATAAAAGGAATTTTTGCAGAAAAAAGGAAAAAAAAGGACGACCTCGAAAAAAAGGAAAAAAAGGAAAAAAGGAACCGCGGCAGCCCTGTATGATATGAACCTCGACATCCAGCACTTTAACTAACAGTAGACTAACAAATAATTACTTTTTAGCCTAAACCCAGGCATTTTTGATAGCTTTTCGCACCCCCCCCCCCCCTCTTGCCCGGGGCCCCCGGAAAAATCTCTAAAAATATCCTGACACATGCATATTAAATAATAAATTATAAATTGCAAGTTATAGATTTACACCTCCAATTGAGAAATAAAAATAGTCTAGAACAATATGAAATGAACCTCGACATAATACAACCAGCACTTTAACTAACAGTAGACTTTAACAAAAAACCTGCCTTCTCCATAATTCACAGCTGTTTCTGACAGAGGAGGCTCAACCCGACTGTAAACAAGTGGCAAGTTTTCCAGCACAGTAGCCAAAGGAGGGCCGCCTGAAGTCCCGGATCCAGAGGAGCCGCAGATCCGGCCAGCAGCAGCAGACGAGTGTCGACCGCCGGCGGAAGCGCCCGAATAATACGGTCTATCAGACGAGACCGGCGGCCAGGTGGTCAGTTCAGGCGACTGGCCATCCAAGTGAGCAGCGCCTGCGGATAAATGAGGATCTGGAAGAGCAGAGGAGGATAATCCTTCCCCGGAATTCCAGTCCGTCGTCGCCGCCTCATCCAAATCTGATTCAGCCTGATCCCCTTCCTGGTCCGCTTCCAGCTCTTCCCGTTGGATGAAATCCATCCAGTCCAGTCGATGACCCTCTGCCATCAACTGTGGCACACTCAGGGTCAGCTCTCCTTCACTGGAGGACCGGACGAGGCCGCCACCACCCCCGTTGACTGGGGACTCATCCGGGCTTCCAACCAGGGAGCCTAGAGAGCCGAACCTGTCTTTGGCCAGCTGAGAGGGAGACGGCGTCTTCTTGCCGACACAATGTTCAGCAAAGTCATCTGCCGTCCGCATTGTATCGAATGCAGGGCAAACAGTACCAGCAATAAGCTAACAGATGCTAATTGTTTGTACAAATGACATTATAATGCACTGTACATAATGCAATCTAAAATTAACATAACAATACAAGAACAAGGCTCACGGAGAAATAGAGATACCCTAAAAGCTTAACCCCTCCTCCAAACCCTTCAAAATTACCACACCCTCTTATTATAAATTTAATTTGTACCAAAAAATTAAAGTTTTTCACAAAATTTATTAAAAATTAAATTATGCACTAATTATACATATAAAAATTACCAAATATCTTGCACCACAAATTACCAAACATAATGTGCTCATATCATATCGACATATACTTGGTTTTAGACAAAAAAGGGGAGGGGCCCACCACTGGCGGATCCAGGATTTGGTGACGGGGCTGGCGGTAAAATTTCTCCAGCCGAAGGGGCAACATTTTTTGGTTTTTGGCACTTTTTGCTCTTTCTCTCCTGAATTTTTCCTACCTTCGAATCGCGACAGGGGGCTTTTTAGAAGTCTCCTAAAAAAAGCCGGAGCCCAAAAGCCCAGCCACCCCCACCTTAATCTCTGTTACAAGGTACAACGATTTTACGTTGAATTCACCACAAATTTTTTAATGAAATTTTAATGGGTTTACAATGATTATTATATATCTGATTTTCCCATAAATTTTAATGCATTTACAACGGTTTTGCTTCTACTTTTATACGTGTTTACAAAAATTTAACCACGTTGTAAAAATTGTTCTAAATCTGTTGTAAAATCGTTACATTGGAACAATTTACAATACTTTTACAACATTTGCAACAAATTTAAAACGTCAATATAACGATTTTACCATGTGGTAAATTTGTTGTAAAGTCGTGCTCGTGGTATATATATATAAATGTTTACACTGTCTTAAAGTTTAAAACATATATATATATATATACACACTTATATACATATTATTTACCTAACAAATTTATACATAACATATGTATTGATTAATTTTAATTTATGTAAATTCGTTGTAAAAGCTTTGTAGAAACGTTGTAAACATAGGTGTAACGGTTGTTTGGATTGGGTATATATAGTATATACCCTCCTCCGAAATTTTGGGGGCGGGCGCGGGCCCACTTTTTAGACCTCCTCAACCCCCCAAAGCTCCAAATCTTTTTTATGCAAAAAATCGCATTTTCACCAGTTTATAATACCGTTTATATGATGGTATGCCAATATCTATTTTTAATTTTGCTAAAGAATATTTTTTGAATTTACGAAATTTTAGCTCAAAAATAGAAAAAATTCAAAATTTTGCGCAAAAATTCCATTTTTATGAAAAATGACCAAATCGGTTCTAATATGCAAATTTTTGGTTGTAAACATAGGTATATATAGGTGTGTTAGGGGGTGTCGGGGGGACCCCCCATCCAGATTTTCAGATTTTTGCTACCCCCCCCCCAGATTTTTGGCCCAACAGTGGTCAAAAATGGCATAAAATCGAAAATTTGGAGGGGTCTCCCCACCCTCCGTCGGACCCCCCCCCCCCCCAGATTTTTTTGCCCAGCCACACCTATGGGTGTAAATAGCGTCATTGCAGCAAAACCGCAAAGTTTTTCTGAAAATTTTGAAGAATAATTTAATTTAATTTTACTTAGCCCTTTTTTCTTCAAAATAAGGCCTGTTCCCAACGTTTTAGGCGTTTGTGCACCGTTTTAAAGCGATTTTAAGTGAAAACTTTAGACAAATTTTCCAAAAAATGACCACTTTTGTTGGCCAAATTTAGCTAACTTTTCCAAAAAGCCGAAGTTGGGGGGTACCCGAAAGTTGGGGGAGGGTATGTCACAATGTCTGGGGGGGGGGGAATGGTCAAAAATTTTGGGGGGTATATATAACCCCCCCCCCGCCCACGACACGATGGCTACCACCACCCCCCACCTCTCTCTCTCTCTCTCTCTCTGTTCAGGAATCATCGCTAGGCATAGATTGGAGGAACCATAGGAATGGCCCCTGCCTCCCTCAGGAATTGGATGACCAGCTGAGGACTGGCCGAAAGACATCCCAGGCTTGCCCTGCAGCCCAAGGTACGGGTTCGCTGGGAGGTGAGGGCGGGACATTTCAGGACTAGATGGACAGCATCCTCCTCCTCTTCCCCACACCTGTCACAGATTGGACTGTCCACGACTCCTATCCTGTGCAGATAGGATTTGAGTATTGGACAGTGACCGCCGGCCCGAAGTTGGGCCAGGATTCTGGATAGGCCCCTTTCCAATTCGAGCGGGACTGGTCGTCTGGTTGGGTTTGCTTGGAGTACACGGGGGTGCGACAGACTGCTGCGCCAGTTTTCCCGGGTTCGGCGGTAGATGAGACTGCGGATGGATGACTGGTCTAGCGGTTTCTGGCCCTGTGGCATCTTGCTGCCCTCCTTGGCCAATTTATCCGCTTCTTCGTTGCCCCAGATTCCTGCATGTCCAGGAACCCAGAGAAAGGCGACCGGTACATCTAGTTCATCTAGCAGAGTTCTGATTTTTTCAATGATTGGATCCGGGATGCTGTTGCTGTTGCTGAGGCGTAGACAGGCGGACTGGCTATCAGTCTCAAATAGGATCCGGGAATCGACGGGGAGTAGATATTTGTTCTTGGTACACCAGCTGAGCGCCCGTTCAATGGCCACAAGTTCCGCTCAGTAGCTTGAGCAGAACTTTCCAGCCGGCTTATGCAGATAGGTCGTTAGTCCGTAGTCAGATTTGATTACCGCGCCAGCTCCGCCGTCTGTGGTTCCGCCTGTAGCTGAGCCGTCCGACCATATCATCACATTGGGTTCCCAGGGGAGCTCCGCTGGGGGAGATGAAAAATGATGGATAATCTGGGATAATCTGGTCAGGGCTCTTGAACCTGGCTGCATCTGTTTCCACAAAGACTAGAGGTCGGTTTCTTGGCCTCCATGGAGGATCCGGGGTGGGGACCGAAAGGGCTTCAATGGGGTACTGATTGATTTCTGCCGTGATCGGCAGACTTTCTGCAGCTTCTCTCCACGATTTCACTGACTTCAACCTCCTCCTCTGCGTGCGGTTGGTAACTGAATTCCGTGGGTTTTCTTCCGGCAGGGCTTTGGACTTGAAGTAGGAGCACGCCGTTTTCTGGTCCCTTACCACGTCCAGTGGGAGTAAGCCTGCTTCTAAGAGGACTCCTTCAGTGGGTGCACTCCGGGTGCATCCACTGATTATTCTGGCCGCTCTACTGTTGATGACTTCCAGCTGCTGCAGATTTGTGGGCGCCACTGAGGGGCCCCAGGCGGCGAACCCATAGTCAATGAGGGATCTAGCGTAGGCCAGATATACTGGCCGTAAGGACTCCTTTTGCATGCCCCAAGATTTCCCGGACAATGCAGCCAGGGTAGAGATCCGTTTCTGAAGCCGGACCTTGAGTCTGGTTATATGTTCCTTGAAGGTGAGTCTTCGGTCGAAGGTTATTCCAAGAAAGGTTGGATTCCGACTGAATGGGATGGCCTGGTCGTCGTATTTGATGCTCACCGTTGACCCGGCCTCGTGTGGGTCAGTAGAGAAGATGGTGGACTCACATTTTCCAACGTTCACAGACATTTTCCACGTGTCCGCCCAGTCCTTGATAGTGACCATCGCCCGGTTGATTAGCTTCTCGGCCTCGCTGATCCGGCTGTGGTTAGTCCAAACGGCCAGGTCATCGGCGAACAGGCTAACTTGCACCCCCTCCGGGAGTCTGTTGACTAGGTCATTGATGTAGACGGTGAAGAGAGTAGGAGAGAGAACAGCTCCCTGTGGGACACCCGCGCGCAGCTGGACACTTCTGCTGACACTTCCACCAATTCTGACTTTGGCTCTCCTGTCGGCGAGGAATTGACCTATCCATCTCGTCAGACAGGCCGGGACTCGGCAGTTAGCAAGTTTCCTGAGCATGCCCGTTTTCCAAACTGTATCGAATGCTCTGGCAAAGTCCACGAGAACCATAACGGTCCTCTGCAGGGGGCGTTGGTGGAATCCGTCTGCTACGTTCTGGACAATGCGCAAAATCTGATCTTCTGTGGAGTGATTAGATCTGAATCCGGCTTGTACAGGAGTTAGGGAATCGGTACTCTCCAGATGGTGACTGAGTCGATTTTTGACTGCGCGCTCCATCGTTTTCGCCAAACAGCTGGTCAAGCTGATCGGGCGGTAGGATGCAGGATCGTTGGGAGGTTTTCCTTTCTTTAAGATAGGGATTATCACGGCAGTCTTCCATTCAGCAGGGATTTGCTTTAGCCTCCAGCTCAGGTTGATGAGGCCGCTGACAGCGCGTCTTCCAGTTGGGGACAGGTGGTGTAACATTTCTGGATAGACGCCATCAGCGCCAGCCGCACGCCCCGCCCTGACACTGTTGATTGCAGCCGCGACTTCAGCGTCAGTAAAGGGGGAGCAGGTGGCACAGTTATCGCTGCAGTTTACTTTATGTTGGTCCATGATTTTCCTGACTCGCCTCCGGTCTGATCTGGGGATTCTGATTCGGCTAACAGCAGCAAACTGTTTCGCAAAGCAGTTTGCCTTCGCTCTGTCCGAGAACAGCTTCTTGTCCCGGACCACCAGGGCAGCGCCATTTGGTTGGGTATACTTTCCATCAATGGCGCCAATCGTTGACCAGAGCTTAGCAGGGTTGGTGGCATGAGATAGGGAACCTGCTTGCTCTTTCCACCAGTTGGTTTTCGCTGAGCTGATGATTCTGCTGGTTTCCTGGGAGATCCTTATCCATTCAGTCCTGTCTTGATCAGATCTATGAGCCAGATTCCTGGCTTCTCTTCTTCTTCTAACCGCAGCGTCGACTTCCTCCGACCACCATGGCTTCGGCTGAGGTCTCCTTCCATATGGGATGTGGGCTTTGGCCCCAGCATTGATTGCAGAGACCAGGATTTTGTTTGCGGCAAAGGCCGTCTGGACGCCAAAATATTCCTGATCTGCCAGGTATTTGTCCACAGTCGAAGCAAACTCTTTCCAGTTTGCCTTCTTGAAGGAAGGCTTGGCAGCAATGCGAGGACGGCCATTTTGGCAGTGGTCAGCTGTAGCGATCTTGATGGCTATGGGCAAATGGTCAGATCCTAGGTCATCACTAGTTGCCCAGGATACTCTGTCAGTCATTGAATTGTGAATGACAGTTACGTCCGGGGCCGCTGCACTGCCAGTTCGGTAGTCAGTTCTGGTTGGCGATCCATCGTTGGCTGCGGTCAGATTAGAGTCCACGATCCATTCTTCCAGGGCTGCATCCACCCTGTTCGTTGCGATTGCACTGTCCCATAATGGTGAGTGAGCGTTGAAATCACCACAGATTACTGTGGCCGGACCACTGGGGAGCATGTTCGGGTTAAAGTTCAGCTGCCTGTCATCGTCAGCAGCAGCACGTATTGGCGAGAGATATATAAACGTTGGCAATCCGAAATTTGGTAGATTGGTGGTTCCCCGTTTGTACTGTGCAGACCAGTACTTCCGTAACGTCATCGTCCCGGGCTACCCAGGGTCCAGGCTCAACACTGTAGGCCACCCCGTCACGGACAGCAGTTACTAGGCCGCGTCCGACAGGGGGCCCATCTTGTCCTCTCCTTCGTCCTCTGACTCGATCCTTCCTTATGATGGAGTAGCCCGGCAGACTGAAGTTATGGTCAGGTTGGAGTCTCGTTTCTTGTAGAGCAACGACATCCACAGGGTTTCCGTGGGCAACACAATCTGACAGGTACTTAACCAGTTCTGTTTTACGTTGCCTGGCACTGCTGCAGTTCCACTGCAGTATATTGAGGTGGGCTGGTCGGGCGGGCGGTGGGCGGTTAGCGTTATTTGTGGCGCGGAGGGTGGGGGATTTGGGGAGGGTGGTTACAGTACTCGTAGATGAGGAAGGTTGTTGCCGTAATTGCTGTTGACCACAGGCTTCACAGGACCACGTAGATCCTGACTTGTCTATTTGGTTTATCTCCCTGACTGAGAGACCAGAACAGTTCAGGTGGAACCAGTAGCTGCATGCGTCGCACCGTATACTCCAAGCTTTCCAGGGTACATTGTTGTGGCATTTGCCACATGGGTACCAGGTCGGGGGGTTAGTAGGTCCAGGGTTAGGGTTAACATCGCCGGCCATGAGTAGAAGCAGCAGTACGCAGACTAGAGTCATTGCTGCAGGGGGGGCGGTACCCGGCCGGGTTAGGGCCGCCTCGATCCAAAAACCCGAGATGGGGCAAGGAAGCCTGCGGGGGCCGGTCGGCTGTGCCCACAAACTGATTTGATTCCCAGAGGGACCTGGGTGTGAAGGCAAATTCGGTCTTCCCCAAGGGTCCACAGGGTCCCCGGAGGTAGTATCCCATCCACCGCGGAAAGGCTGCAATCTTTGGACGGGCAGAACCCCCCCCCTTCCCCCTTCATTCATATACCCCCCCCGGTTTGGGGGGGGGGTATATATCCCTATCAAGTTTCGCGGGCCGACCCCGACCGACCACCAAATTTCCAGTGAAACTATGCAAGAATTGTGACGGGTTTACTTCCTCCCCCCCAAACTCGCCCCCTCCCCAGAATGCGGGCCGCAGCGGGCGAAAAACTGAAAAGTTACTGTAATTTAGCCCGTTTTTCTTCAAAATAAGGCCTGTTTTAATGTTTTAGGCGTTTTTGCCTGCTTAAACTGCTTTAAGGTACTGGTATCCTTTTGTGCAGTGCTTTTGTAGTGATTTTTCGAAACGCTATAACTTTCGCAAGTTTGAGAGTTGGAAAGAGCTTTATACATCGTTTTAAAGCTTATAGTCTGTGTATTAACATGAGCTTATGAAATTAGCAAAATTGGCTAGAAAATAGCAAAAAATTTCCGACATGCTGACATCTGACAGACTGAATATAGACCAAAAATTTTTGAACGTCGATTTCTCAAAACTGTAGAATCGGCCAAAATTTCTTCTTGTGCCATGATATGAAGGACATGTGGGCCGAGGGACATTTTTTGGATTTGGCTCAACAAGCCTCAATACTCCAGAAAATCCGGCAAATGTGCGATGACACGAAATTTCGCAACTTTCTATTCAGTTTTCTCACAACTGGAGTTGTTTTAGCTCAAACCAAGAAAAATGTCCCTCCGCAATAGGGCGAATTTTCATTCAGCCAAAAATCACGCGAATCCATAGGGTAGTTTTTGAGAAATCAATGTTCAAAACAAAATAATCGCAATTTTGCCAAAATGGTTTTTCGGCGAATTCTCTAGCTTAAAGCAACTAACTCCAGAGAATAGGTATTGATAAAATGCGCAATTGGACGATGTATCGATTAAATATAAATAAGCCGAAATTGTCTGTAAGATTTGGCAGTAATTTTGAAAAAACTGATTTCTTCAAAAATGGCCATTTTTTGACCCAAAAAACGGTGTTTGGCTTATACTGCCTTAACCACTAGAGGTAGCTCAAAAGTTGTAAAAGCAAAAATGTTCATTTTGGTGTCCTCTTTCCAGCCATAACCGTAATCCGGTGTAGCGACCACGTACTGCGAGAATAAGGGCAAAAACCAAAAGTTTCTTATCTTTACACCTAAAACTCCGGGACTGGTCCCAGAATGTTAATGAGCACGAGAATAATGTATTTGGAAAGTTTCATCCACTTTCATGAAGAATTGAATCTTGTAGGGTTGAATTTACACAAAGCGATACCAGCACCTTAAAGCGATTTTATGTCAAAATTTCAAAAATTACCATTTTTCGCCATTCAGCCAAATTTAGCCAACTTTTTGACCTGGGTTAACTCAGCATTACACATTTAACGGAAGACGCCTGCATAATTACAGGAATTTTGCAGGATTTTTGCTGAATTTTGCAGGCCAGGTTCTGATTTTTGCAGATTTTTGCAGCTGGAGATATCGACTATTCAAAAATTCTGAAAAGGTGTAATGCCTGCTAAACCTCTGCTGGGCAACGACATGCATGATCTATCTTCCTAAAAGAGTCAATGTGCTAATTCTCAATTTTGCGGGCTCATGCGGTTGAATTTGAAGGAGCAAATAGTATTTACTTAAAATTTCGATACTAAAACACACTAATTATGCAAGGAGGCTGGCTTAGTTTTATCGGAATTGACCAAACTACGTCAAAAGCGGATAAAATTGCTTGGGCCATTCTGTGGGAGGAGGGGGGAATCGAAGGGGTTGGGAGCATAGCATAAGCATTGGGGTCATAGGTGTAATTGGGGGGGGGGTAACCCCCCCAGCCATTTTTTACCCCCCCCCCCCAGAAATTTTTGGGGGCCCTCCGGCCCCCCCCCCCAACTGGGGGGGTATTGGGCAAATATTGGGCATTTTTAGGTCAAATTTTGCAAAATTTTTCAAAAAAGTCCAAATTTTTGACTTCACTTGTTTATTATCGCGAGAAATACACGTTTATAACGGTTTTATGGTCTTATAGACACAATATTGACCTTATTCTGGACTCAGAAACATGTTGGCAATAAAGTTTTCGAGTTTAGAAACACTGTCTAATGTTAAAATTACTTAATCACTGGTTGCCATAGTGCGTCTCCTCTTGAGGCCCTGCAAATGGAAGCAGGGATAATGCCACTCAAACTCCGGATACAGTTTCTGGCAGCGAAATCGTATGAAAAGAACCAGCGCCAGCCAGAAAACAGCCAAACAGTTCCTGACAATCCAACCGCCGGCCGGCCGCCAACGAGCTCTGAAATCCCAGCCGAGCTGGCGATCCAAGGCGCCGGCAACCTCTGAACTCACCGGACTAAATGGACTCCCAAAAGAACCTCTATGCACTGTGCAGACTTCCCCCAATGCCTCCCTGGGGACAATCAGCACATCTCGTTACCGATGACTCGCTCCGTCTCACATGCCCTAAGGACGCGCCCCCAACGGAGAAGAAGAAACCTGCACAGGAATATTTGACCAGGTTACCACCGGCAGACTATACCCTATGGACAGATGGTTCTGCCTCTGGAGGGACAGAAAGAGGCGGATGTGGTGTCTATGTCATGGAATCAGCCACCGGCCGACGGAGGCACCTCGCCTATCCAGCTGGATCCTTCTGCTCCAGCTACCGGGCAGAAGTTCTTGCCATTAGGCAGGGCCTACATTGGCTCCAATCCAACGCCCGCTGGTCCTCCACCAAAACCGTTCGAATCTGCACCGACTCTCTGTCTACGGTGCAGCGGTTTGCTTCTGGTCCCAGAACTATGTGCACGCGAACCGAATCTGACATCTGGGCCTCCCTCAACTGGCTGTCGTCACTTGGGATCAGCTTCTCCATGGTCTGGGTGCCCAGCGATTGTGGCATCTACGGCAATGAGCGAGCTGACCATCTAGCCCGCAACGGTGCCCGGATACGACAGGAAGCGGTTCCTGTCGACTACGACACAGCTGTGGCTGCCACCAGGAGGAAAACTATCTCGGAGTGGTATTCAGGTCTTTCCCATGCACGCTCCAAATCCATCTACCGGGATAAAGGCCCAGTTCCGGCTAAATCAGAAGCTGGTATTCTGAAATCGGAACGAACTATGCTATCCCAACTGCGATCTGGGAAGTGTCTGCTGCTGGCGCAGTACCGACACCAGGTCAATCCCACTCTCTACCCATCCCCCCTCTGCCCAGACTGTCTCTGGGATGAGGAAACTTTGGAACATCTTCTCCTGGAGTGCCCTGCTAAAGATAATTCCCGGAGGCTCCACCTTGACTACAGCAATGGATTGGCTGTCCTCTGGGAATCCCCAAGGGGAGTTGTGGACTTCCTAAGGGGTACCGGACGTCTCTAGTCCGGCTATATGGATTCGCTCCGCCAGGCCACACCGATGATGATGATGAAGTTCAACTGTACATGCAAGCTGATGTTTCCCGAAACATCATGGCACCTACGTACTATTTCCGGAAGCACTATAGTACACCTTAGGGTTGGTTTTTTCGGAAATACAAGATTCCCGGAAAAAACCTTTTTTCCGGTTTTTTTTCCTTTTTTTCCCGATCACTCCAAAATTACACAATGTGCTAAACGTTGCGTTATTTCATGTTTTTGCATGCACAGAAGCTGTTTTCACGATATTTAGTAGCCCCACAGGGTAATGCGATTACACAAGTGCTTAGAAAGGTTCCAGTATTGATTATTGAAATCAAATATTTTCAGCGGGTGACGCTGTAAAGCAAAGGACTTCTGTAGACCTTGGCGGCTCTACTAGACCTAGTTTGTGGTTTTCGTAGGTAACGCGCTTCGTAAAGTAAACAATTCCAGATATTTTAACAGTTTTGGTTGAACACTCCACTGGGAATTATTAACTTTACCTCCTGAGTTACGCAATCATTTTCACATTCCAAAGGAAAAAATGTTAAATCCCAAAATTAGCTCAAATTCCTGAATATATGTCGTATTCTTACCTCATTAAACGGGTGTCGGGATGGCCGAGTGGTCTAAGGCGCTGGGCAGAACTTCCGATCTTACGGTCGGTGGTTCGATCCCCGGGAGCCACAAAGCTTTCTCGACTCTAGCCAACCCAGCTATCTATCCTTATCTGGTCGGTAAATGGGTACCACTACGGTGGGAAGGTAACAGGAGTCTGTGTAGAAGGGCCGGCCCCCCTTCCACGGATGCAGTCATCAGTTGAGGCGATTACTCCTGGTTCTGCGGCTGAGAATCCAGGGATGAGCACCGGCACCCCATGTCCTGTGGCAGGACGGAGATATCTCCTGGGGTAAACCTTTAACCTTTTACCTCATTAAACACTGTTTTTGATAGTTTCTTAATGTTCTGAGGTCATAAATTAACTTTCAGAACATGTCCCGCAATATTTTTCCATTTTTTCCGATGCGTCGAAAAACCCAAATATATACAATTTCGTCAGATTTAACATACCCCCACCTACTATGACCCACTTAAAAGTTTGTAAATAGTGTGAAATTGCTGGAAAAGCTCATAAAACATGATATTTCATTGTAAAAATCGTCAAAATAACGTTAGGAATATTTTTCCATTTTTTTCCACCCCATCGGAAAAAAATGGAAAAAAACGGAAAAAACCTTTTTTTCCCAGTCCTTTTTTCCGCGCCCATCCCTAGTACACCTACTGTATTCTCGAAACACTATGACACACTACTACTCTCACATACGTAATGCTTTCCCCACTTGGCTCTGAGTCAGAGCGCAGAGTGGCATGCCGTATAATGCGTATGCACAGTATAATGTCTTAGCGACAAGATGTGTGAAGGTCAATTTTGTAATGAAAAGCTTTGCGTGCTATTTATATGAGGTCAAATATCGACAAATTATATTATCAGAATAATAAAGAGTCAAAACAGACACCAGTCCACGGATCCAGGGGGGATGCATAGATATCAATGAGAATAGGAAAATATCAAAACGTGGACACCCAGAAATCTAACCAACCTTAATTACGCGACAGGTTTCGGAACCGACGTGGTCCCTTCATCAGACGACTCCTGGCTATCACTCGCTGCAAACGTTCCTGGGGGGCTGTAGGATTCCGTATTTGAATGAGAGGGCAGGCTGAAAGTTCGGGGGGCAGGGGGCACGTTGGACACTTCCGGGAGGAAGGGGGACCTGGGAAGGCTGGGGGGCGCTCCTGTGTTCAGTAGAATGGATGCTAACAATGTCAGACTCGGAAGGTGGGGACTTGTTGAAACGAAGGATATGTTCCCAATTTAAATTGAGAGGATAGTCCGTACAAAGTTGGCTAATCCACCGTTTTTCTTTCTTCTTTCTGATGTTTTCATCTGTTGAACAGTCGGTCACAGACACCGAGTTCTACGAATGTCATATCTGTGTCCGTTAAATCGCAAGGACAGAGAGTTTCCTGTTTCCCCAACGTACTGGGAGCTGCATCCTTTTATTTCCGTGTTTGTACTACCTGCCTGAGAGTACTCATATGTATTTTACATGCGACGAAGGAGCATTTTTGGTTCTTGTATATATAATAAGGGTTTGCCCTGCCCCTAAGCTTTCGAATGAGCTTTTTGTCTCTCTGGGCCTTATCGTTATAGAAAAATTAAAATTTTTCGTGTAGGGAAAGAAAACCCAATGCGGGAAAATACCCAATACGGAAAAAACCCACCCGGATTTTTTTGCTGGAAGCGTGCCAGAACAATTTTGACGGTGCCCATTCGAAATGCGGGTTGTGTTTAGGTCTATTACATTGAAAAATATATACCAAGGTTTTTGAAAAATTTCAGGAAAATTTAATTTTAAAAATTCTGTATTATACACATTTTACGTTTATTATTAATTTTGGTTATAGAATTGTAAATATGAGTATCCTGCAAAAGATTTTGGAGGACATGTATGTGGAGCCGGAGCTGTTGGCGGAGCTTGACGACGAGCAGAAGCAAATCTTATTTTGCAAAATGAGAGAGGAACAGGTTCGGAGATGGGAAGCCTATGAGAATGAAATGGACAGAAAAGAGAAGCCACGGCCTCACAGTATGTGTTTTTTCTATGTAAATGCAGGAATGCTCAAATACATGTGTATATATATATATATATATATATATATATATATATATGGCGTTTTCCTGCAAGGGGTAGTATACGTATATCTATCGCCAGAGAACAGCCTGCACCAGAGTTGGTTTGACTCCAGGATTCGATCCTCTGCCTTCGCCTTGAACAAAAAGGTGCCAGAAAGCAAGGTTTCAACGTTAAGTTTTAAACGCTACTATGCGCTAAGTAAAATTTAACCGGAGCTTTCAATTTCGGATTTGTTTGTATCAGTGTTTTTTGCTCGGACACTTGCGCTCTTCTGCGCAGTGCCCCAAAATTTTTTGCGTAATTTGCTAAAAAAGTGCGAGCAGGCCGCATTTTTTGCGCATAGCAGGAAAAATGCTAAAATTTAGCATAAAATTTCTGTGTTGAATTTATTAGTAATTGCATGACCTTTCTACAATGTTCAGAGCTGCTGATTATAAGATGCCAGAACTAAATGCCTGAATAAATTTGCAAACTCACCTAACATTGCAACGACAGATCTGGGGCGCTGAACCAAGACTTTAAAAAATAGCAACCATTACGTATGATAATCTTCAAGTTTTATTGATATAAAAGTAAGTACGTACGTATGTATCAAGTTTTATTGATTTAAAAGTAAATTTTCCTTCTGTAAATTTAGCAAAATGATGAAACCTTTTGACAATTTTTAAGTTGTTTGCAAGCTAAGAATCATCACTGTTTTTTATAAAAACAAAAATACACGCTGTGTAGTTTGAAATTTCATCGAAAATTATGCAGTTTGCAGAAAATGATTTCGACATCTGACTAAGTAATTTTCAGGCTCAGCCCAGAGCATCTCTATTTTTAAATTATTTTAAGAAACACGAGAAAACACGGATAATAATATACATAAACCTTGCTGTCACGGAACCTCCTGCTAAAGTTTTGTAAACTTCTTCAAAAACTGCCAAACTAAAATTAAAATTTAGCAATCAGTTATTTCATAACTTAAATATGCAAAGCGAGTTGCATATACGTATATACAAGTTATAAAATCACACGCACGTTAGGGTGCTTGCATATTAATGCTAGCATGTTTTACTGAAAGCTAGGTTGCAACTTAGCGATAAACCAGTAGTAGGCAATTAAGGAAGGGGGTGTGGGGGCGGAGCCCCCAGGGAAATTTGGAGATTTTTTGTGAAATTGAGAGCCAGGAGCAATTTTTCTGAGCACTTTGAGCAACTAATGTTTAGTAATTTTCTCTCCGTGTCGGTAGAAAAGGTGCGCCCGCTTGCGCACAAGCCCAAAATTTTTTGCTCATTTCAGAAAAAAGTGTCATTTCGATTGCGCACTTTTTTGAGCAAAAAAACTGGTTTGTATATACGTATAATCTTATCCTGCTATCGTTTTGTTTGTAGGCCCTCGCATTAAATTTCTAACTGGATCGGACGGAGAGCCTTGGGTCTGGGTCATGGGAGAGCATCCGGACGACAAGCCCATCCAACAGATTCTGGAGGAGGAGGCCCACGAAAAGGCTCGCAGATTGGCCGAAGAAGAGGCCGAACGTTTGCGGTGCGTACGTTTAATTCTTAGTGCATATTTACTTTCTTTATCGTTATTTGCTTTGTGGCGTAATTTCATCTCTAAGGTTTGATGATCTGGCTTATTTCACCGGGGGGCCCATACGGCGACCTTTGTCTCCATTCGATGTGCTCTCCATGAAATGCCACCCGTTAAACCAAAAAAATTTCTAATGTTTATCCTAAATATTTAAAAGTTATTCGGCTTCGCCCGATGTTATCGACATTTTCGCTATTTTAGAATTAGAAACAGCTGTTTAGGCATTTTTACCGACTTTTGGTTATTATACGTATATATATATACGTACGTACATATATTACACAAAAACTTTAAAACCATGAAACCACCCCTCCTTAAAAATCGCCAATAAATAAGCCATGCTGTTTGTCGTTTTCTTGGCAAGGGAGCTAGTGAAAAGGGGTTGCGACGTTTCGCTCGGCGTCTTTTGTGGTTGTTATTGGGTTGCCGCTTTTTCAACAAAAAGGCAACCCTTTAACTTGGGTATGTCCGTTATTTATTTATTGTGTTGCCCACCTTTCCAAAGGAAAAAGGGCAACCATTACTATTGTCTGTTTATTGGGTTGTCGCATTTTTTTAAAAAAAAGACAACCCTTTGATATGGCTAAGTTTCTTTATTTATTTATTTATTTATTTATTTATTTATTATTCCGGTCAACATTTGTGTCCCCCCCCTTTTTCTCGAGATTGGCTGGACCGATCGGGCTGAAATTCTCACCATAGTTGGAGGGTGACCTGAAGTGCTCCCGTTTGTAAGGGCATCCCGATATCTCCCGGATTCCGGGAATGGCGGCTCCCGGAATTTTAAAAATCGTAAGGGGGGACCAAGGGAAACGTAAAAATTTTTTGTCTCCGATTTTGCTTAAAAGTTGGTCATAGGGTAATTCGACCTCGCTGATTTCGAAACTGAAATTGAAATTTTCGGAAAATTTACGGATTTCGAGATATTCGCCCCGGAAAATTCCGGATTTTGAAAAATTTCTCCAAAAGTAGTCGATATGGTACTCAAATGAAAGAGCTCGTCGAGCTGAACAACTTTCCTTCTTGCGACATTTTCCGGAAATGCGTCTAGCGAAAGTTATAGCCGAAAAACTGAAAATCCGGGAATTCACGAAAACCCGGATTTTGGACTTAAAACTTTTTTGTCTCGGATTTTGCTTAAAAGTTGGTCATAGGGTAATTCGACCACGCTGATTTCGAAACTGGAATCGAAATTTCCGGAAAATTTACGGATTTCGAGATATTCGATCCGGAAAATTCCGGATTTTGAAAAATTTGCTCAAAACTAGTCAATATGGTACTCAAACGAAAGAGCTCGTCGCGCTGAGTAATTTTTATCATTACCGTATTTTCTGAAAATGTTTCTGGCGAAAGCTATGACCGCACATTGGAAAATCCGTAATTTCCGGAAAACCCGGAATTTTAAAAATTGTCCTAAAAGTTGTCAATATGGTACTTATTCGAAAGCTCTCAGCGACTAGGGAAAAAGTTGTGATAGGGTCAAAGTCTGAAAATGTTCCAAAACTGAGTTTTAGCCCGAGCCAATATAAGCCAATATAAGAGGAAAATGCGCGACAACCCGTTGATGCCGGTAGGATTTATTATTATTATTATTATTATTGTGTTGCCCACTTTTCCAAAGAAAATGGCAACACCTTGTTATTGGTCTGTGCTTATTATTATTGGGTTGTCGCATTTTTTTAAAAAAAGACAACCCTTTGTTATGGCTAAGTTTCTTTATTTATTTATTTATTTATTTATTTATTTATTATTCCGGTCAACATTTGTGTCCCCCCCCCTTTTTCTCGAGATTGGCTGGACCGATCGGGCTGAAATTCTCACCATAGGTGTAGGGTGACCTGAAGTGCTCCCGTTTGTAAGGGCATCCCGATATCTCCCGGATTCCGGGAATGGCGAATCCCGGAATTTTAAAAATCGTAAGGGGGGACCAAGGGAAACGTAAAAATTTTTTGTCTCCGATTTTGCTTAAAAGTTGGTCATAGGGTAATTCGACCATGCTGATTTCGAAACTGAAATCGAAATTTCCGGAAAATTTCCGGATTTCGAGATATTCGACCCGGAAAATTCCGGATTTTGAAAAATTTCTCCAAAAGTGGTCGATATGGTACTCAAATGAAAGAGCTCGCCGAGCTGAACAACTTTCCTTCTTGCGATATTTTCCGGAAATGTGTCTAGCGAAAGTTATAGCCGAAAAACTGAAAATCCGGGAATTCACGAAAACCCGGATTTTGGACCAAAAAATTTTTTGTCTCCGATTTTGCTTAAAAGGTTGTCATAGGGTAAGTCGACCACACTGATTTCGAAACTGAAATCGAAATTTCCGGAAAATTTACGGATTTCGAGATATTCGATCCGGAAATTTCCGAATTTTGAAAAAATTTTCCGAAAGTGGTCGATAGGGTACTCAAATGAAAGAGCTCGTCGAGCTGAACAACTGTCCTGCTTGCAGCATTTTCCCAAAATGCGTCTAGCGAAAGTTATAGCCGAAAAACCGAAAATCCGGGAAATCCCGGAAAACGGAATTTTAAAAAAATTGTCTCAAAACTAGTCGATATGGTACTCATTTGAAAGCCCTCAACGAGTAGGAAGAAAGTTGTAATAGAACCAAATTTTGAAAATGTACCAAAACTGAGTGTTGGCCCTTTAGATAAGAGGAAAATGGCTGCGACAACCCGTTGATGCCGGTAGGATTTATTGGGTTGTCGCATTTTTTTTTAAAAAAAAGACAACCCTTTGTTATGGGAAAGTTTCTTTATTTATTTATTTATTATATCGGTAAACAATCTTGTCCCCCCCCCCCTTTTTCTCGAGATTGGCTGGACCGATCGGGCTGAAATTTTCACTATAGTTGTAGGGTGACCTGAAGTGGTACCGGAAGTGGGGGTAGCCCGATATCTCCCGGATTCCGAGAATGGTGGCTCCCGGAATTTTTAAAAATGGTAAGGGGGGACCAAGGGAAACGTAAAAATTTTTTGTCCCCGATTTTGCTCAAAAGTTGGTCATAGGGTAATTCGACCACGCTGATTTCGAAACTGAAATAGAAATTTCCGGAAAATTTACGGATTTCGAGATATTCGCCCCGGAAAATTCCGGATTTTGAAAAATTTCTCCAAAAGTAGTAGATATGGTACTCAAATGAAAGAGCTCGTCGAGCTGAACAACTTTCCTTCTTGCGACATTTTCCGGAAATGCGTCCAGCGAAAGTTATAGCCGAAAAACTGAAAATCCGGGAATTCACGAAAACCCGGATTTTGGACTTAAAAATTTTTTGTCTTCGATTTCACTCAAAAGTTGGTTATAGGGTAATTCGACCACGCTGATTTCGAAACTGGAATCGAAATTTCCGGAAAATTTCCGGATTTCGAGATATTCGCCCCGGAAAATTCCGGATTTTGAAAAATTTCTCCAAAAGTAGTAGATATGGTACTCAAACGAAAGAGCTCGTCGCGCTGAGTAATTTTTATCATTACCGTATTTTCTGAAAATGTTTCTGGCGAAAGCTATGACCGCAATCCGTAATTTCCGGAAAAAACCGGAATTTTAAAAGTTGTCCTAAAAGTTGTCAATATGGTACTTATTCGAAAGTTCTCAGCGAGTAGGGAAAAAGTTGTGATAGGGTCAAAGTCTGAAAATGTTCCAAAACGTGAGACCGAGCCAATATAAGCACAGAGGAATAAGAGGAAAATGCGCGACAACCCGTTGATGCCGGTAGGATTTATTATTATTATTATTATTATTATCCGTCTGTCCCCCCCCTAGATCTCGAGATTGGGAAGGGGTACAGGTGTGGTTGATACCTTATTTTGAAGCCCTTGACTAGGACATCTCCGGGAAGCAAGATGACCCCGATACCTTCCGGATTCTGGGAATGGCGAATCCCGGAATTTTTCGGTTGGTAAGGGGGGACCAAGGCGAAATTTCAAAATCCAAAATTTGGTCAAAAATTTTTTGTCTCCGATTTCGCTTAAAAGTTGGTCATAGGGTAACTCGACCACGCTGATTTCGAAACTGAAAACGAAATTTCCGGAAAATTTCTGGATTTCGAGATAATCGACCCGGAAAATTCCGGATTTTGAAAAATTTCTCCAAAAGTGGTCGATATGGTACTCAAATGAAAGATCTCGTCGAGTTGAGCAACTTTCCTTCTTGCGACATTTTCCGGAAATGCGCCTAGCGAAAGTTATGGCCGAAAAACTGAAAATCCGGGAATTCACGAAAATCCGGATTTTGGGTCGAAAATTTTTTGTCTCCGATTTCGCTCAAAAGTTGGTCATAGGGTAACTCGTCCACGCTGATTTCGAAACTGACATCGAAATTTCCGGAAAATTTACGGATTTCGAGATATTCGACCCGGAAAATTCCGGATTTTGAAAAATTTCTCTGAAAGTGGTCGATATGATACTCAAACGAAAGAGTTCGTCGAGCTGAGCAACTTTCCTTCTTGCAACAATTTCTGAAAATGCGTCTAGCGAAAGTTGTGGCAGAAAAATAAACAGAAAAACCTATTGTGGGCAACACATTCTTGCAGTAGCGCTAGTTCTTATTATTATTATTAGCAGGTGGGTGTCCCCCCCCTAGATCTCGAGTTTGGGAAGGGGTACAGGGTTGGTTAATATCTCATTTTGAAGAGCGTGAAAAGAAGGTGTGCATCCGTGAATTTCATCACTGTATCTCCACCCAGTCGACCAGGGCAGGGAATTTAATTTTTCAAAATCATGAGGGGGGATGGCCGAACGTTACACTGTTGGAGACCGCAAAAGTGAGCAAACTGCCCAGAAACCCGTAACATCTGTGTTTTTTTAACTCGTTAATCAAGATGAGCCGGTGTATTTGCTAGGACACGCTTAGAATTTCATCGTTCTACTCCCACCCAGTCGACCAGGGGAGGGAATTTAATTTTTAAAAATTTTTGTTGGAGACCGCAAAAGTGAGCAGACTGTCGTCACAGTGCCAGACGGTCTAAACCTTTTTGTCTTAGTCAAGATGAGCCGGTGTATTTGCTAGGACACGTTTAGAATGGTATATCAAGTAACTTGTAGTATGTAGTTGAGAATTGCTTATCCCAACTGCCCTTTTATGGGCAACCATGTTCAGGCAAAGGTGTAAAAAATGGTCAAAAACTTTTTGCCTCCGATTTGGTTGAAAAGTCGGTTATAGGGTAATTCGGGGACGCAGATTCCAAATCTGCAATTGAAATTTTTCTACCTTTTGAGAATCTCGAGATATGGCCAAAAGTTACACTGTTGGAGACCGCAAAAGTGAGCAAACTGCCCAGAAACACCTAATATCTGTGCTTTTTTGAACTCGTTAGTCAAGTTTAGCCGGTGGGTTTGCCAGAACACGGTTTAGAAGGATGTATCAGGAAACTTTTAGCAATATGTAGTTGAAAAATGCTTATCCCAACTGCCCTTTTATGGGCAACCATGTTCAGGCGAAGGTGTCAAAAATGATCAAAAACTTTTTGGCTCTGATTTGGTTGAAAAGTCGGTTATAGGGTAATTCGGGGACGCAGATTCCAAATCTGAAATCGAAATTTTTCTACCTTTTGAAAATCTCGAGATATGGCCAAAAGTTACACTGTTGGAGATCTCAAAAGTGAGCAAATTGCCCAGAGACGCCTAATATCTGTATTTTTTGAACTCGTTAGTCAAGTTTAGCCGGTGGGTTTGCTAGAACACGGTTTAGAAGGATGTATCAGGAAATTTTTAGCAATATGTAGTTGAAAATTGCGTATCCCAACTGCCCTTTTATGGGCAACCATGTTCAGGCGAAGGTGTCAAAAATGGTCAAAAACCTTTTGTCTCCGAATTGGTTAAAAAGTCGGTTATAGGGTAATTCGGGGACGCAGATTCCAAATCTCCAATGAAATTTAGTCAAAATATCACTTATCCCAACTGCCTTCTTAAGGGCAACCATTTGTATGAAGTAGTGTTAACAAACTGTAATGAGAAAATTGCTTATCCCAACTGCCTTTTTAAGGGCAACCATGTGTATGAAGCAGTACTAACAAAGTCTAATAGAAAAATCGCTTATCCCAACTGCCCTTTCAAGGGCAACCATTTTAGGATGACAGTGTCGTCATTATTGTATTCGAATAAAACCAATCATATTGATCAGGAACCCATTTCTTGAACGAAAGGCTAGCAAAGTCTTAGGAAATAAAGCTCTGACCCCAATGGAATATGCAGGTGGGCAACACACTCTCGCAGTCGCTAGTTGTGTTGCCCACCTTTCCAAAGGAAAAAGGGCAACCATTACTATTGTCTGTTTATTATTATTATTATTGGGTTGTCGCATTTTTTTTAAAAAAAAGACAACCCTTTGATATGGCTAAGTTTCTTTATTTATTTATTATTCCGGTCAACATTTGTGTCCCCCCCCTTTTTCTCGAGATTGGCTGGACCGATCGGGCTGAAATTCTCACCATAGTTGTAGGGTGACCTGAAGTGCTCCCGTTTGTAAGGGCATCCCGATATCTCCCGGATTCCGGGAATTGCGGCTCCCGGAATTTTTAAAAATGGTAAGGGGGGACCAAGGGAAACGTAAAAATTTTTTGTCTCCGATTTCGCTCAAAAGTTGGTCATAGGGTAATTCGACCACGCTGATTTCGAAACCGAAAACGAATTTTCCGGAAAATTTACGGATTTCGAGATATTCGCCCGGAAAATGTCGGAATTTGAAAATTTTCCCCAAAAGTGGTCGATATGGAGCTCAAATGAAAGAGCTCGTCGAGCTGGACAACTTTCCTTCTTGCGACATTTTCCGGAAATGCGTCTAGCGAAAGTTATAGCCGAAAAACTGAAAATCCGGGAATTCACGAAAACCCGGATTTTGGACTTAAAAATTTTTTGTCTCCGATTTTGCTCAAAAGTTGGTCATAGGGTAATTCGACCACGCTGATTTCAAAACTGGAATCGAAATTTCCGGAAAGTTTACGGATTTCGAGATATTGGACCCGGAAAATTCCGGATTTTGGAAAACTTCTCCGAAAGTGGTCGACATGGTACTCAAATGAAAGAGCACGTCGAGCTTAACAACTTTCCTTCTTGCGACATTTTCCGGAAATGCGTCCAGCGAAAGTTATGGCCGAAAAACCGAAAATCCGGGAATTCCCGGAAAAACCGAATTTCTAAGAATTGTCACAAAAGTAGACTCTATGGTACTCATTCGAAAGCTCTTAGCGAGTAGGAAAAAAGTTGCAATAGCACCAAAGCCTGAAACTGTACCAAAACTGAGTTTTCGCCCTTTAGATAAGAGGAAAATGGCTGCGACAACCCGTTGATGCCGGTAGGATTTATTATTATTATTGTGTTGCCCACTTTTCCAAAGGAATGGGCAACACTTTGTTATTGGTCTGTGCTTATTATTGGGTTGTCGCATTTTTTTAAAAAAAAGACAACCCTTTGATATGGCTAAGTTTCTTTATTTATTTATTATTCCGGTCAACATTTGTGTCCCCCCCCTTTTTCTCGAGATTGGCTGGACCGATCGGGCTGAAATTCTCACCATAGTTGTAGGGTGACCTGAAGTGCTCCCGTTTGTAAGGGCATCCCGATATCTCCCGGATTCCGGGAATGGCGGCTCCCGGAATTTTTAAAAATGGTAAGGGGGGACCAAGGGAAACCTAAAAAATTTTTGTCTCCGATTTCGCTCAAAAGTTGGTCATAGGGTAATTCGACCGCGCTGATTTCGAAACCGAAAACGAATTTTCCGGAAAATTTACGGATTTCGAGATATTCGCCCCGGAAAATATCGGAATTTGAAAATTTTCCCCAAAAGTGGTCGATATGGAGTTCAAATGAAAGAGCTCGTCGAGCTGGACAACTTTCCTTCTTGCGACATTTTCCGGAAATGCGTCTAGCGAAAGGTATAGCCGAAAAACTGAAAATCCGGGAATTCACGAAAACCCGGATTTTGGACTTAAAAATTTTTTGTCTCCGATTTTGCTCATAAGTTGGTCATAGGGTAATTCGACCACGCTGATTTCGAAACTGGAATCGAAATTTCCGTAAAGTTTACGGATTTCGAGATATTGGACCCGGAAAATTCCGGATTTTGGAAATGTTTCCTAAAGTGATCGATATGGTACTCAAATGAAAGAACTCGTCGAGCTGAACAACTTTCCTTCTTGCGGCATTTTCCGGAAATGCGTCTAGCGAAAGTTATGGCCGAAAAACCGAAACTCCGGGAATTCCCGGAAAAACCGAATTTCTAAGAATTGTCACAAAAGTAGACGCTATGGTACTCATTCGAAAGTTCTTAGCGAGTAGGAAAAAAGTTGCAATAGCACCAAAGCCTGAAAATGTACCAAAACTGAGTTTTCGCCCTTTAGATAAGAGGAAAATGGCTGCGACAACCCGTTGATGCCGGTAGGATTTATTATTATTATTATTATTATTATCCGTCTGTCCCCCCCCTAGATCTCGAGATTGGGAAGGCGTACAGGGGTGGTTGATACCTTATTTTGAAGCCCTTGACTAGGACATCTCCGGGAAGCAAGATGGCTCCGATTCCTTCCGGATTCCGGGAATGGCGAATCCCGGAATTTTTCGGTTGGTAAGGGGGGACCAAGGCGAAATTTCAAAATCCTAAATTTGGTCAAAAATTTTTTGTCTCCGATTTCGCTCAAAAGTTGGTCATAGGGTAACTCGACCACGCTGATTTCGAAACTGAAATCGAAATTTCCGGAAAATTTCCGGATTTCGAGATATTCGCCCCGGAAATTTCCGAATTTTGAAAAATTTCTGCAAAAGTGGTCCATATGGTACTCAAATGAAAGATCTCGTCGAGCTGAGCAACTTTCCTTCTTGCGACATTTTCCGAAAATGCGTCTAGCGAAAGTTATGTCGGAAAAACTGAAAATCCGGGAATTCACGAAAATCCGGATTTTGGGTCGAAAAATTTTTTGTTATCGATTTCACTCAAAAGTTGGTCATAGGGTAACTCGACCACGCTGATTTCGAAACTGAAATCGAAATTTCCGGAAAATTTACGGATTTCGAGATATTCGTTCCGGAAAATTCCGGATTTTGAAAAATTTTTCTGAAAGTGGTCGACATGGTGCTCAAACGAAAGAGTTCGTCGAGCTGAGCAACATTCCTTCTTGCGACATTTTCTGAAAATGAGTCTAGCGAAAGTTATGGCAGAAAAATAAACAGTTATGGCAGAAAAATAAACAGAAAAACCTGTTGTGGGCAACACATTCTTGCAGTAGCGCTAGTTCTTATTATTATTATTAGCAGGTGGGTGTCCCCCCCCCTAGATCTCAAGTTTGGGAAGGGGTACAGGGTTGGTTAATATCTCATTTTGAAGAGCGTGAAAAGAAGGTGTGCATCCGTGAATTTCATCACTGTATCTCCACCCAGTCGACCAGGGCAGGGAATTTAATTTTTCAAAATCATGAGGGGGGATGGCCGAACGTTACACTGTTGGAGACCGCAAAAGTGAGCAAACTGCCCAGAAACCCGTAACATCTGTGTTTTTTTAACTCGTTAATCAAGATGAGCCGGTGTATTTGCTAGGACACGCTTAGAATTTCATCGTTCTACTCCCACCCAGTCGACCAGGGGAGGGAATTTAATTTTTAAAAATTTTTGTTGGAGACCGCAAAAGTGAGCAGACTGTCGTCACAGTGCCAGACGGTCTAAACCTTTTTGTCTTAGTCAAGATGAGCCGGTGTATTTGCTAGGACACGTTTAGAATGGTATATCAAGTAACTTGTAGTATGTAGTTGAGAATTGCTTATCCCAACTGCCCTTTTATGGGCAACCATGTTCAGGCAAAGGTGTAAAAAATGGTCAAAAACTTTTTGCCTCCGATTTGGTTGAAAAGTCGGTTATAGGGTAATTCGGGGACGCAGATTCCAAATCTGCAATTGAAATTTTTCTACCTTTTGAGAATCTCGAGATATGGCCAAAAGTTACACTGTTGGAGACCGCAAAAGTGAGCAAACTGCCCAGAAACACCTAATATCTGTGCTTTTTTGAACTCGTTAGTCAAGTTTAGCCGGTGGGTTTGCCAGAACACGGTTTAGAAGGATGTATCAGGAAACTTTTAGCAATATGTAGTTGAAAAATGCTTATCCCAACTGCCCTTTTATGGGCAACCATGTTCAGGCGAAGGTGTCAAAAATGATCAAAAACTTTTTGGCTCTGATTTGGTTGAAAAGTCGGTTATAGGGTAATTCGGGGACGCAGATTCCAAATCTGAAATCGAAATTTTTCTACCTTTTGAAAATCTCGAGATATGGCCAAAAGTTACACTGTTGGAGATCTCAAAAGTGAGCAAATTGCCCAGAGACGCCTAATATCTGTATTTTTTGAACTCGTTAGTCAAGTTTAGCCGGTGGGTTTGCTAGAACACGGTTTAGAAGGATGTATCAGGAAATTTTTAGCAATATGTAGTTGAAAATTGCGTATCCCAACTGCCCTTTTATGGGCAACCATGTTCAGGCGAAGGTGTCAAAAATGGTCAAAAACCTTTTGTCTCCGAATTGGTTAAAAAGTCGGTTATAGGGTAATTCGGGGACGCAGATTCCAAATCTCCAATGAAATTTAGTCAAAATATCACTTATCCCAACTGCCTTCTTAAGGGCAACCATTTGTATGAAGTAGTGTTAACAAACTGTAATGAGAAAATTGCTTATCCCAACTGCCTTTTTAAGGGCAACCATGTGTATGAAGCAGTACTAACAAAGTCTAATAGAAAAATCGCTTATCCCAACTGCCCTTTCAAGGGCAACCATTTTAGGATGACAGTGTCGTCATTATTGTATTCGAATAAAACCAATCATATTGATCAGGAACCCATTTCTTGAACGAAAGGCTAGCAAAGTCTTAGGAAATAAAGCTCTGACCCCAATGGAATATGCAGGTGGGCAACACACTCTCGCAGTCGCTAGTTTATTATTATTATTATTCTCCGGATTCTTGTCCCCCCCCCTCTATCTCGAGATTGGAAAGGGGTACAGAGGTGGTTGATACCTCATTTTGAAGGTCTTGACTTGAACTGCTCCCGGAAGCGGGGGGAGCCCCGGGGGGGCAGAGGTGCTCCCGGAGCACCCCCGTGAGTAAAAATGAGTAAAATAAAAAAGTTGTCCAAATGAGCTAATTTTGGTATCATTCGAAAGCTCTCGGCGAGTAATGAAAATGTTGTAATAGGGTCAAGGCCTGAAAATGCACTCATTTTGAGTTACGAGGCCGAAAATGGTCAAAAATGGCCAAAAACGGCCAAAACGGCTCCAAATTGAAAGTTCTCAGATCGGACTCATATTGGTATCATTCGAAAGCTCTCGTTGCGTAGATAAAATGTTATAATAAGGCCAAGGCACCAAAGTGGAGGAGAAATGAGTTACGGAGCCTCAAATGGGTCAAAAATGGCCACAATCGGTCAAAATGGGTCAAAATTGAAAGTAACCGAAACCGCCCAATACGGATATCATTCGAAAGCTCTCGTTGAGTAGATGAAACGTTGTAATAGGGTCAAAGCACCAAAATGTGCAGAAAATGAGTTACGGGGCCTGAAAGGGGTCAAATATGGCCAAAGCCGGCCAAAATGGGTCAAAATCAAAAGTTATGGAAAAGGACAATATGGGTATCAAACCAAAGATCTCTTTGAGTAAATAAAAAGCTGTCATAGGGACAAGGGGTAATATCGTAGGATAATTGACTTATCTTATTTATAAGAGGAAAAATGCAGCGGCAACCCGTTCATGCCACTTTGCTTGTTAGCAGGTGTGATGTCTGTTTTCAGGCTGGCGGAGGAGGAAGAGCTGAAGGAGAAGCTGCGACAGGAGCAGGAGGAGGCGGAGCGGGAGAAGCGAGTCCTCAGCGCCCTCGCTGCCGTCAAGCCTCTCCTTCCCCCGTCCCCGCCCTCCCTCACCACCTCGACCGCCCCCGCCGCCGCTGATTCCACCTCCGCGAGTGGTGGCGGCGCACTGAGACGATCAGGCGAGACCGCACAGGCTAACCATAACGCCAGCAACAGTCGCAGTGCAGATCCAGTGGAAGAGTCTGAAGCCTGGAAACTGTATCGACAGTTACGGTATGCACGCAACAGCTTTTTGGCAGTATAGTGCATTGCAATTAATGTATGTACAATTCGTAACTCCAACCTCTTATTTTGTCGTTTGTCACTTGTTGATTCTGATTGGTTTTTTCGACCGGTAACGCTGACTGGTGTAACTTGTAAGCTGTAGTTTACACTACGTAACCATACGTATAGATGTTCTGTCAAAATGGAGTGTAATACACTCTTTCTGGTTTTCTTTCAGTTTCAAAATTTGCCAAAGCAACAGATATAATGCTGGATATTTTTGAAGGGGGAGAAAGTTGAGCTTTAGGTGGGGTTACCTTCCAACCAACTCTGCAAGTTTATACGCAGTACTGGTCGATCTCATTGAATTTTGTTTGTTTCCAGGGACACCACACCCCCTAATAGTAACCCCCCACAAATGCCTCGAGGATCCCCCTCTCCCCTCCCGTCCCAGCCCCCCGCTTCTACCCCCAGTCTTGTCAGAGCCACTCTGGCGGAGTCGACCACTCAGGATCTTCCTCAGAACGGGACCATTCTCAGGATGCCGGCGGGGAAGAGCGGGGAACGACTGCGGGAGGCCGCCCAGGAGCGAATGCAGCGGGAGATCCAGGAACAGCGGAAACGAGAGGAAGAAATCGTCGCAGTACGTCCAGAATGCTCTCCTTCGTAGCTCACCACTATGCATTGCAATAAAATCTGTAGGAATTTGTATGAATATTTGTACGTTGCTTACGTAACGGGGACACATCTGGAACCGACGAGTGTTTTACCATGGTATACTAAAGCACTTTTTAAAGTTAACTCAAACATGGTTGTCTGTTTTTAGGAGCGTGAGCGTCTGGCGTCTCGCCTGAAGGAGGAGGCGGAGCGACGGATCAGCGACGAACGGACTCGCCGTGAGTCCGAAATCTATCGATCTCTCCAGGAGGCTCGCCAGCGGGCGGAGCGGGAGGCGGAGCAGCAGCAACTGCAGACGGAGCAGGCCTGGCAGGAGCAGGGTAGGACGGACCCGCATTTCTAGGGTTTCTTCTTCGCACCGAGGCAAAGTGGACCCCGGTTGTCCAGATTGAAGCGATCAGATAGGGACAACAGTGGCCAGTCTCCTCTTTTCGTCTCGGCCCCCAGTGATAGTTCAAAGTTTCCGCGCTGGCTACCGGATTGTTTCCACATTACGGTGTCGGATGCCTGTAGCTAGCTTTCACCTTGTTGACTTGTAGCAATTTTAAACTATTCTTTTTTCCCTTTTTCTGATTGATGAGGGGTGGCATAAAACATCCCTCAAATTAAAACTAAAACGAGTTTTACCTAATTGGCTTGCAGTTAAACCTAACCTACAAATCAGCCCGAAGAGACGTTGGGGAGCTCCCCCTCCCAGTTTTTATGTGTGATTGTTTTGTGATTGATTTGTTTCAGAGCGAAAGGCGAAACAGGCAGAGGAGCAGATTCGGGAGATCGCCCGACGGGCCCGAGAGCAGCACCGGTCCCACTCCCTCCGGACCTCATCCTCCCTCGTCTCCGTCATTCATGATCTGGAAAATCATAAAACTCAGAGGTACTCACTCAATGCTGACTCCGCTCACTTTGATAGCAGAATGCGGGATTCTGGGCTTATTCTGGGGATTTTATTCTTGGGGGGGCCCCAACATTTTTCTGAAACTATGCTAAAACCTGCGTGAGTTTTTATAGTATTAGTCGAAAAAGTTGGGGTGCAAAAGCAGATTTAGTGTTAAAATCGACATTTTTGAAAATTTGGCCCTCTGAGCGATTTTTCAGGGCAAAAATTTGGTACCAAATGGGACAGGCTTTCTGAGTAGATGAAGGTCGTTTATTGAGTCACTAGTAGAATAAGCCCAGGAATTCCTCCGAGCAGTGGAAGGGTTGGTACTTTTTGTAGACGGTGGACAAGCTTAGACAATGATAAGACAATTGGTTGTCCAGAATAATACAGTGTTCCATAGTCTCTTCATACTTGTACACTGTGTTCTGATTATTATTTCTGTTCTGATTTCTGGCTTATCCCTTGGCAATTTTTCATGGGGGGGGGCTCACCCAAAATGAGGGGCATATTTTTAGAAAATTTTTTCGAATTTTTGTGGGTTTTTTGTGTACAAACTGCAAAAAGTTGCTAACAAATGGTAAAATTTGCCAATTTTGGGGGTTATGGGGGGGAGGTCGGAATTTATGGAGGGCTCCTCGAATGGGAAGGGGGCGGCCCCCCGCCCACCCCTCCCCTCCCACTAGGGATAAGCCAGGATTTGTATGTAAGTAATGTATAAGTGTATTACTTTTTACTGTTTAAACTTGAGGTGGTTTTTTCAGCCTGAAACTGCCTCGACCAAGTAAGCCGGGTAGCCGGAGTGCCATAGTGGACTGGTTCCTCCGGGAGGAGCGACCCCACGGGACGGGGATGGACCCTCAGCGAAAGGAGGTCGCCTCCTGGTTTCATGGTACTATTCTATACAATATGTACAATACATGTACCTGTACTTGTGCAAATTTACTGTATAGGAGGTATTGAGATTGAGACATTATTGATTTATTATCGATCGCCGTCTCCCTGTTGTACAGTGAGGTCGGTTAGTTAGCTAGCTTAAGAATATTTTCAGTGCAATGCTTAGCTTGTACAGAACAAACTGCTTTATTGATTTGTCTTGTTAAGCTTTGCATTTACAAGGGGGAAGGACCTTTGTGGAGCTCATATTTTAGTCTAACATAGGGAGGTTAATTTTGACAAACTTTAGCCAATATCCAGCTGGTTTTTGCGAACGTTTTTCATTGAATTTTCCATAACAACAACGTCTAAAACTAATTTCTGACCCATTTTCACCGCAAAATTGCCCCGTCCCGTAAAATGTCATTTCCCACTTCTCATGCTGGTGAAATTCTCTATCTATCCTCAGACGTTTTAGTATTTTGTGGTGTCCTAATTCCAGTATTGTATGTAGGCATAATTCCAAGAACAGAGGCAGAGGGGATCCTGTCGGGCTGCGCCGTCGGCAGCTATCTGATACGGGTCTCTGAGCGGATCTGGGGCTACGCCCTTTCCTACAAGGCCCCGGAGAAGGTGAAGCACTTCCTGATCGAGCGGATCCCCTCCGGATACCAGTTCCTGGGCACCAATCAGATCGTCCATCCCACCCTCTGGGAACTAGTTTCCTATCATCAGGTACGGATGATGGTTATCCTGTCTGTTTTTGCAATTTAATTGTCTTGGCAGGAAGTCTTTTTAGTTACTGAATATGAGTAGATTTACAGATACTTTAAGATGACATGCCCTGCCCACTATCGTCTCTAATTTTCTGATACTGTGTAGAATCTGGGGGCAGATGAGCTTATCAATTTCCAACAAGGCGGTCTGTATATGCGATAACAGTGCACAATGATACTATATGTCACAGCTGTATAGTCGTGCAAGTCAATCGTTTTTGTCAATATTAACCTGGTCTTTTGTGTAAATTCTGTGTATATATTTTTTCATCTTTTCTATGTCTTAATATTAACTATTTTGACTTTGTCAGAAGATGCCGATCACTCCAGCGGATCAGGAGCTGCTCACCACATCCGTGGGTCAGCTGAGGAATCCGCCGGACTATCACGAACTCTTCACCTCAAATCTCTACACTTCCGAGTGCTAGCAGACTCCGAATCTATTCCCCCCCACGCCTCGTTTCATTGTGGTTCTCCCTTTGTAATTGTGACAGGTCTTCTTGTCTTATTAGTTTGCCTGCCTTTTATCATATGCACGGCCTTCTATGCTTTGCCATCTATGTGTGTGTATATTCGTCGATATAGTATATGGGAGGGTGGTGTGATTTGGCTGGATGCATCCTCCTTGCAGATTAACACTGGTTCTTTTATTTTGTACAGCTGTTAAGGCAAATGTGCCATCCAGGTCAAAGAAATTATTAAAATTGTGCTCGCTGAAAAGACTCAACAAAATTTCACCTCCATCTGTTCTGATATTTATATTATGTCAGTAAAGTGTAGCACGAAAAAATTGGTTTCGAGTAAAAGTGAAATGTAGGTCTCCCGTAAAACTTGGGTTTTTCCCGTTTTCCTGATTGGTTTCGTGGTGGCGACCCCCTATAGTAGTATAAGTGTTGAACTAATTAAAATCAATGTAGTAATGCATGTATTGCAGTTTATTTCGTTCCTTTGCCGTATCTTGGAATCAGCTTATGTAATTATCATTATGATGTACGTATTTATTTATATACATAACCATACATAATATACAAATTATATATACCTACTATTCCAGATTGTATGTTCAGTTTGTGTCATACCTCATCTTCCTCCCATCGTTGTACCATAGGCACTTGTCTAGTGAGCTAATTAGTGATACGATTTAATTAATAGTGACTCGTATCGTGTGTCTCTCTGTTCTTGTTGCTGCCGGTTTGTCTCTGGCCCGTCAGATTGCTTAAACCTTTTATTGCATCACATCAATGGGCTGCAAAAGAATGTCAGTATTTGTATTTTTGTCACCTATCAGATCAAAATAGGCAAAACAGAGTGCAGCTGTTTGTTCAGAAGGTAGCCGATTAAATGACTGGACATCGGGCTAGCTCTGTCTGTGTTCTAGAGTTCGCCATTACACCGACAGTATGTACATAAATATATACTTGATAAATGTTAATGTTAAGTATATATGTATGAAATAATATCAATTCGTTGTGGTTGTAGACTGAGTCTTTGTTTTTTTATCCGTCCGAGTCCCATCAAGTCTGTGTCATTTTTGGAGATGTGTGATTTGAGTAAATCAAGAGAACATAATAACTAAGAGTGTGACAAGCGTCACACTCTTAGTTATTAAGGCCGGGGACATCATCTGCACGATACGGCTGACACCCTACACAAATTAGACCCCAGTGACCCCTCCCACAAATGAGTACCTAGTACACATTTGGGTATGCTCACTCGCTTGTATGTTTATGTGTTGAAGCCAGAAACGTACTATTAGCAACTGGCCACTTTCGAGCCTCAACACAAACATACAAGCGGGTGAGCATACATCATGTGCTCTTGGCAATATTAAACCAAATGCCAGCCGATTGCTTTGTTGACCTCTACTGAGTGTTCAATTCTGGTCCTTCATGGATGTACAAATGCGAATTTCTGAACCCACCATTATGTATTCATTGATTGATACTGTGTAAATACTTTGTGTATCCTAATCCTCCGGTTGCCATTTTAAAGAGTAATTATGCCAGCGTCTATCAGCTTGTGTATGGTATTTCGTTTCGTCTTGTATGTTTAGTTTCTGTTAATCTACATACAGTAGATAGAATCTCAGTATGTCGAATCTCATAACGCAGGCTCTTTTAACTATTTTTCTGTTGAAACATTTAATTTTATTCAATACATCAATAGTAATAAAACTATGTACGTACTAACCATATCTTAAACATTCGACTGCGGCTTCTGTTAACTGTATGCAGCTTTTAGTTTTATGCACTATTTATTGCACCGTCTTCTGGCATTTTTTTAGTGGGGGGGGGGGGGTGGGGGGGGGCCCCCCCACTTTTCGGTTCCCCCCTCCACTTTTCGGAGCCCCCCCCACTTTCGCCCCCCCCCACTTTTCGGCAAGCCCCCACCCACTTTTTTGGTGGTCGCCCAAAAGTGTCAAAAAATTAGGTTTTTGAGGTCAAATTTTCAAAAATTTTCTCAATTTTTAGCTAATTTATGGACTTATAAGCTCATTTTAAGCTTAAAAACAGCGATTTTTTGCGTTTTTACCTTAAAAATGCTAATTTTTCGCTAAAAATTTCGGTATATTTTACTTTTGGCTCGCCCCCCCCACTTCCTCTCTTTAGGGGGGGGGGGGCGAAGCCCCCCCCCACTTTCAAAACCCTAAAAAAATGCCAGGTCTTTTTAGTAAGTTAAGTTATAGTTTGCAAAGATTTTCTTTTATCTGCAATGTTTGTCTAATTTTTAGTATTGCATATTGCAATACTTAACATTTAAACCCTTATTTTGAAAGCGTTAGAAACATTTTCGCTGTAGTTTTGATTTGAACAGACAGACAACAAACAAATTAGATTCTTCAAAGGAAAGTAAATTTTTGCATTATTCTGTGATATTCCTGATGTTTTGTGAAATGAAACAGAAAAGCTAAATTTGTCTGCAATTCTGTGTTTATTTTTGTGATATTTTGTGTTATTTTTCTTATCTTATGATCAGCTGCTTTTGCTCAATTCAGTAAAATGCGGTGCTGTTTTTTGATCAGGCTAGGTTATTTTTTGATCAGGTTAGATTAATGTAAAAGTTACTGTTCCATTGAAATGCAGTTCTTTTGTGGACTGGACTAGCCTGGGTTGCCGTTTTTGAGTTTCAGTTGTTTTGTTTAGTTGGTATTACTATTAAGGACAGACTGGAATGGACAGGCTTCTGTCCGTGTAAACATACAACGTTCACGTTTTTCAAGAAAATATCATGTAGTGTAGAATGATATCTTTTTAATGACATAAAAACTATGTAGGTAGGTTCAGGTAACTTGTCATAACCCTTACAACAACGTAGGCATTTTGAAGAAACGAGATGAAAATCCCAGAATTTTCGTGGAAAGTATGTTTTGTTGTCGGTTTTGTAAGAGATCGCCTAAACTGTACCACATAATTTTTATACCGTTAAAAACATCTCGTTCTACGCAACCTTGATGTGAAAATTATTGCTGTACGATTTTGATAGCTCAAGTTATAGCATTTAATTTGGCAAAAACGCCCGTTTTTGAAAAATGCCTTGTGTTGTATGTTTACACGCTAAGAATCCCCCCTCCAGAGATTTCGGCCTTAATGTTTCGAGCATATTGCAAGCTTATTCCATTAGAAAAGCTGTTGTCTTACACTGGATTCCAGGCTCAAAAGAGAGCACTCCCGAGCTTGAGATTATCTTGAGATTAACTCAAGATTAACTAGATTGCATCTTCACAGAGCATTGCACTGGTTCAAAGCTTGAGATAAGCGCGAGCTCGAGATAATCTCCAACTGCTGATATTTCAACCCTACCCCTGACTAGGATTAAGTCGAGATAATCTCGAGGTTTCCAACTGGAGATGCCCGAATTTGAGCCGTTGATGAGCATTTCAAAAAACAGCTTTTTTTTCGGCCCTTTAGCGGTTACTTCCATTTACAGTAAGTCGGCGGTGCTGGTGGTGGTAAACGATAGGCATACTATCGAAGTCGGTACATGTGAGCCCTGACCACGAGAACCTGTGAGTAAGGGTTCCAATGGTGGTCCAAAATGAAAGTCTTTAAAGTCAGTTTACCAAACACTTCGAGAGGAGGTGGGAATTCAATGGGTGTGTATATTGTGTGCTATATATATATATGTAATCACTTTTAGCCTGGCCTAGGGCACTGTTTAAGCTCCTCATATCAATTTGTGCATTGCTGGAAAGGGATCCTTTAAAATGACAGGAGGACAAGAAACAAAATGCTCCTCTGGAGCATGAAAAAGTAATATGGGTGATGGTGAGGTTGTAAAATCAAGAGAGGACTAGTCTTTAAAATGCTTAATATGGGGCTAGGTTCGAAAATAGAAGAGGACTAGGTTGTGAGCGTCGAGCGAATTAATATGGGCACAGCTTCGCCGAACAACCCATATTCGCGGGATTTCACGCTTCGTCTTAGCTTTTGTCACGTACAGAGTTATCAATATCAGTTAATAATAAGAAATTCAAGGAGTTGAATACTCATTGAATGTGGTTTATATACATACAGTGTTAGTCTAAGCCAGGAATATATACGTAATTATAATTGTTTGATCGTATTGAACTGCGGCAAGCAACGAGAATAGATCTAAGAATACGATGCTAAAGCTATTAGAAATAGAATGTCAGAATCCTAAAATTATTAATGAAATATAAATTTGCCGTAAAACTGGATAAAATGCTCTGGTTAGAAGAGCTTTTTTCTTGAAAGAAAAGTTTGCCAAAATGAAAGTTCCATTAAAGCTTGAATGCATAGCAGTCAATTATTTATGCACTATAAATGCATTGTGGATATGAATAATGATTTGCATTTATAAACCGCGAATATGGCTTGTTCGGCGAAGCTGTGCCCATATTAATTCGCTCACAACCTAGTCCTCTTCTATTTTCGAACCTAGCCCCATATTAAGCTTTTTAAAGACTAGTCCTCTCTTGATTTTACAACCTAACCATCACCCATATTACTTTTTCATGCTCCAGAGGAGCATTTTTTGTTTCTTGTACTTTATATATACCATAGGCGGCTCACTAAAATTGATCAAGATACTTTTACAATGGTAAATTAAATAAGCAATGGTAAATTGTCTCAATAGATATTCTAAAACATTTTGGATTTATACAAGTATATACTGAAATAAACAAATGTTTGCTACATAAATCAAAAATCTTTTTATTTGATTTTCCAAACAATCCTTATTTGAAAATGCTTAAACTGGATAGTATGGTTAAACACAATAAATTCCTGGCTGACGCCGCCCAAGTAAACGTCATTTTGTAGTCGACAGATATCCTTCAAATTTTAAATTGACACGTTTTAAAACAAACGAAAAGTTGTAGCTTGATTGGTGAAACGGTTCATCACATGATATGAAAGCAGAATTTGATTGGTTAATCCTCAACTCGAGATAATCTCGAGCTTAAGCTGTAGATTGGATAATCTCGAACTAATTTTGGTTGGTGCAGCAGATAATCTGTAACTCAGACTTAGAGATAAGCTACAGCTAAGTCAATCTTGAACTTGAAGATAATCTCTAGAAAGCTAGATATAATCTTAATGTTGGTGCAAACGGGCGTTACTCTTCCTATTATATCAAGAGCACATAATAACTAAGAGTGAGTGTAATAAGGGTCGAGCTCTTAGTTAGTAGGCTTGCGACATCTGCACGATAATGGCTGACCCCCCAAAATCAGACTCATCACTTCAAAGAAATTTGAACGCTATGTTTGCAGTGCTGAAAATCGCAACAGACGCACATTGAACCAACTGACTAAAGTCAGACCAAAAAATGTAGAAAGCGAAATTGTTTTCTTTATATCTCAAAAACACTTCAATATATAGCTACCACAAAGTATATATTTTCTGAACCGGACTGATGAGATCTTTCTTTTCGTGAAAAATTTTTTTAGAAATTTCCCGTGCGATTTCAAAGGGCGCCGCTTTTATATGTACAGAAGGGTTGGTACATGGTACTGCCGTGATGTTTCCAGTAAAATTTTCCCCTTGTATGACAGTTCTACACACCAAATTTCAAATTCTTTGGCTGAACATTGCGTGAGTTATTCCATTTTTTAGTTTTTCAAAATCCTTTGATCTTTGTCGCTTTTTCGACTTTGACTGGTTATTACTCGCGACTCGCTCAACAGAAAAAATTTTCGATTAGATTTTCAGGACCGCCTAGGCGTCAGCTTTCACCTGATACATGTGAGATTTCAAAATTTGAAAGTCGATTTTTTCGAAAAATACCACTTTTTGACCCAAAATTTCGACATAGCGAGTCTAGCAAAACTGAGTAAAAATAACATAATGATAAAGTTCAATCTAAGCTAAATCCAAAGATATAAAGTTTTTGTGGCTTCGACTTATATTGCGTCCGCAATGAATTTTTAAACAATTTCCCTTTTTCAACTGGTTTGGTTTTTGGTTCTCTGATGTTGCCGCCTTGATTTGCCTGAACCAGTGTAAACTCGCAAAAACCAGCTGAAAAAGGGAAATTGTTTAAAAATTCATTGCGGACGCAATATAAGTCGTAGCCACAAAAACTTTATATTGTTGGATTCAGCTTAGATTGAACTTTATCATTATGTTAGTTTTACTAACTTTTGCTAGACTCGCTATGTCGAAATTTTGGGTCAAAAAGTGGTATTTTTCGAAAAAATCTACTTTAAAATTTTGAAATCTCACATGTATCAGGTGAAAGCGGACGCCTAGGCGGTCCTGAAAATCTAATCGAAAATTTTTTCCGTTGAGCGAGTCGCGAGTAATAACCAGTCAAAGTCGAAAAAACGACAAAGATCAAAGGATTTTGAAAAACTAAAAAATGGAATAACTCACGCAATTTTCAGCCAAAAAAGTTGAAATTTGGTGTGTAGAAGTGTCATACAAGGGGAAAATTTTCCTGGAAAAATCACGGCAGTACCATGTACCAATCCTTCTGTACATATAAAAGCGGCGCCCTTTGAAATCGCACGGGAAATTTCTAAAAAAATTTTTCACGAAAAGAAAGATCTCATCAGTCCGGTTCAGAAAATCAATATATACTTTGTGGTAGCTATATTGAGCGTTTTTGAGATATAAAGAAAACAATTTCGCTTTCTACATTTTTTGGTCAGACTTTAGTTGTGTTTTTGATCTTTGGAATACAACGCAAACATTTCGTGCAAATTTCTTTGAAGTGATGGGTCTAATTTGTGGGGGGGTCAGCAATTATATATATTGTGCAGATGATGTCGCAAGCCTAATAACTAAGAGCTTGACACTTATCACGCTATTGTAAACTCTTGATGCATTTGACGGAAGTAGCTAACACCTTCACCAACTAGCTGATCTATGTTTGAATTGAACAAGAATTTATAATTCTTGCATATAAGAAGAAGAGTTAGCCGTTGCAGGACTTTTCTTCTTGCATTGCGTAATGGGTGCTCCGTCCGCAATACGCGAATGTTTGGTCTTGGTGTCGGGTCGACGTGCTAACATACCCTCTACCGGGGGGGGGGGTGCCAAAGTAGTCCCTGTTTGCGGGGGGGTCGCCCACGACGGCTGAGATTAGCTGAGTCTTGTTGGCTGTGGGCGACCACAATAAATGGGGATCTGTGTTGGCTGCCCTCCCACATTGAACGACGGGGAGGTTCCATATCTGTCGATCACCCACGAAACGCGTAGTGCGAATTTGGAACATTCGCGTATTGTGAACTGAGCGCCGTTACACAATGTCACGAAGAAAAGGTCTCTAGTGGCTTACTCTTCTTATGTAGTGCAATTATGCAG
>JASAND010026484.1:0-13366 GCA_030248195.1 Trissonchulus latispiculum
TTAAAAAAATTAAACATGTAGAAATAGTTTAAATGATCAAGGCACGGTACAGTTAAAAAAGAATGGATCAGTGCAAACTTTGGACATGCGGTTCGGATCAAAGTCATGTTTAAAACGCAATCCTTTAAAATTATCTTTAGGATTTTCCTCCGGCTGACTGCAGGACTAAGCTAAGACACTGTTAACTAGGATCAACCCTTAATAGTTAAAACAGAGTTAAACTAGTTTCAGTTAACTCGATCCTTTTCATGAAAGGGTTAATAGAAGGTAACATCACGCTTGAATGGAGTTCAAACTAGTTAAAAGACTTACATTCTTTCCCCAAAGGAAGTCGTTTAACTTGGGCTAAAAATGCTCTGTTCGTCGGACTACGGTTGTTTTGATTTTTGATTTCGAATCAAAAGTGTTTTGATGCGACTTTTGATTTTTGATTAATCGAACTGAATCAAATCATTTAATATTTCACAGCAAAAAATCGAACTGAATCAAATCTATAACTGAATTTTCAGAAGCCAAAATCGAACTGAATCAAATCAAAGCTTTAGTCTATGAATCAGTAATTTTGATTTTGATGTAATTTTGATTTTGATGTAATTTTGATTCACATTTTGATTCAGCAGAATATATGCTAAAAGCTTTCACTTAGTCTCATTTTGAGCCATGGCCACGTTACATACACGGCCCCGCAGGGCCGACGGGGCCTCCGGGGCCGAATTGCTCAGTACATATAACAAACTTATTCTATATTTTCTGCTGTACGTATGAATATTTTCGGCTTATATGGGTATGTAGCACACATTTCTCTTTAATATGGCGTTGTGTGTTATCGAGTTATATATTTTTGAACTTTGTCAAACTTACCTAAATTTGTCTTGAGAACTGTGCTGGCTGGTCGTTTATCAGAACCAGTTTGAGTTTTATATTTGTTTTTATTTAATGTTTGGCATACAATCTGTTTGCTTATACAATTTGAAAAGCTTCGTTTGAAGTTTCAAAGCTTCCTCTGTTTGACTGAATAAAGCCAAATTAGCGAAATTCGGAAATTTCCAAAATAATATAAGGATTGCGACCACAACGTTTCAATTTTGGCCTGCTTTACAGCTGAATAGAGCACGAAGTAAGCTACAGACTGCTGCAGAGTTAAACAGGTCGATTTTAACTCCCGCGCAAATGCAGGTTAAGGTAAAAAGGTAAAGTGACAACAGGAGAGAACTCCAACCAAAAGAAGGTATAGGGTACCGGTGCTTATCTCTGGATTCTCAGCCCGAACCCAGGGCCCTGTTGCATAAAAGTTTTATCAGTCTAACAGTATAACAGTCTGTCAGTTTAACAGTGGTTTCTGTTGCATAAAGTCTAACACTGTTAACTCACTGTTAACTGATAATTAACAGTGTTATAACAGTAAATCTAACAGTGTTTGTTGCATATACTTCAGCAGTGTTAGTTTTTGACTGATAATTTAGAGCTAACAGTCTATCAGTCGTTTGGTCACCGTTAGGTTTTTTATCAGTAGAGAGTTCTTGGAATTTAGTAAAATTTAGTGAAGTCTGCAGAATTATTTGCAATGTTAACTGTCTGTATGTTTAATAAAAATAGGAAATTAAGAATTTTTCAACTTACTTTCACGCATTTAACTAAATTTATTTTAAGAATTGGACGCAGTAATCTAATTTTTCAGACTTATATATTCAAAATTTTAATTCTGACTGTCCTTGATTAAGTAATATTTTCTGAATCTGATTCTGGTAATGACTGGATTGACATGTATGACTACACCCATCAAACGCTTGAACTCAGAATAAGGGGGGGATCTACATTAAATTTCTAAAAAAAACTTATATTAGCCTTAAAGTATCAAAAAACCAATGAAATCACAGAAAACGGATAGTTATAATACGGCAATAATAAGCAAACTATTTTAACGCCTTAACCAAAAGATGCACTGATTATCAGTCTGATAATCAGTGCCCCGAAATTTGCGCTTAAATGCTACATCTACACTGATTATTAGACTGTTAGAATGAGCTTGTTTCTAACAGTTGCTTTATGCAACTAAATATCTAACACTGTTAAATATTAGTCTAACAGTCTAATAGTCTAACAGTAACAGCTAACACTGTTAGTTTTTATGCAACAGGGCCCAGGAGTGACAACTCAAATGTTGACTAAAACATCAATCAGTTATTCAATGTTGAATGCAGGCTGGCTTAAACAGGTAAATTTTAACTTCTTTTCGCGCGGGCAAAAAGTTTTATCTCGAATAACTCCAGCTGGTTAAAATTAATTCTTTCAGCTCATTTTAATTTTGACGCGAAAAGGATCGAGTTAATGTTACCTCAACCAAGAGTAGATGATAGGAAGAGTATGACACGGGACTCTTCCTAGTGTAATTGGCCTGTCAGATGCTCGGCACATTAAGGCCGAAATCTCGGGGGGGGGGGTCACGGTCAACACAGTTAACCATGTGTTTATATGCGTTTGAACTGAAATGCATTTGATTGGCTGCTTAGCTGCTGCTATTGAAATGCACTGGTGAGGGCTACGATAGCTAAGTAACCAATCAAATGCATTTCAGTTCAAACGCATATAAACACACGCTTAACAACGTTAAGCTGAGCCCCCCCCCCGAGATCTCGGGGGGTCACCTTATACACGTAATTTTGACATAAGGTAGGGGATTAGCCAATCAGATTCATTTTAGTTCAAACGCATATAAACACATGGTTAACTGTGTTAACCGTGACCCCCCCCGAGATTTCGGCCTTAATGTTTCGAGCATATGACAGGCCAATTACACTAGCAAGGGTACGGTGTCGTACTCTTGCTATTATTAACTCTTGCCTCAACTAACTCGCGCTCGAGAGGGCCTAAGTTTGAAATTGTATTAATGCAAAACATATAAAACATCAACAACAAATGACACGTTTTAACGTGGCAACAAATGCCAACAAATAATGATTATACAATTGATAGCTATTAATAGCTAACTATAACGCAAGTCATACCCATAATTATTGATCATTAACAATAGATCCGAAGAAAAAAACCTGCGGTGGGAAGGTAACAGGAATCTGTGTTCTGGCGTAATGCCTGATGAAGGGCTGGCCCCCCTTCCACAGATGTAGTCAACATTAGAGTTGTCGCTCCTGGCTTCGGGCTGTGAATCCGGAGATAAGCACCGGCACCCTATAACCTTCTGTAGGTTGGAGTTCTCTCCAGGGGTCACTTTACCTTTACCTTTAATAGATCCGAATATAAAATGTTTGTTAAAATCGCCATAAACATCAAGACTGCCAATATAGTGCCAATATACTTGCGGAGGCTGTGAAATGGAATCTGGCCCGATGGAGTCGTGGGCCGTGATACAGGGCCCGGGCTTGGGCCGCCGGGGCCGTGTAACAGGGCCGGGGTCGGGGTCGGGGCCGTATAACAGGGCCGGTGCCGGGGCCATGTAACGGGGCCGGGGCAGGGGCTTGGGGCCGGGGCCGGCCCGGCCCGGCCCGGGTCGGTATCACAATGAAAGTTTCCCCCTAGAAATTTTTCCCCCGGTGAAATTTCCCCCCCCCGGAAAAATATCACCGGTGAAATTTCCCCCCCCCCCGGAAATATATCAGTGGTGAAACTTTTGCGGGGGGGGGGAAGATTTCACTGTTCAGCTGTAATTAAATTTTTAACAGCAATTTTCAACCTTACAACTAATTTCTTTCAGAATATTGTCTTATCCATTGAATTGACTTTTTAATTATTGCCCAACGTAATTAACAATGCTTTCATGAAGTTATTTCATAAGGACAAGGCTCCAGCTCCTAACAAAGAATAAAATCCTCAAAACCAAGATTATATAGATTTGTCCTGAATTCTTCCGTTTTAAAGACGTAACATAATTTTTAGCAAAGTCATATGTGGTAATAGAAGAAGTGGCTCAATGAGAAAGATTTAATGGTTGCATTTGGCTATTACTGTAATACACAAAAAAAAAAAAAAAAAAAAAAAAAAAAAAAAAAAAAAAACTATGTATACTTTATCATGCTCCCCTTTATACTTATATATTTGCGGAGAAAGCACGTGCATTTCGTTTGCCTTATACTGCATAAATCAATAATCCTTTGTTTTCATATTTTGCGAATTTACGAACATTTCGAACTCTTATTTTTTTGTTTGCTACTAATCCTTTTATCCTTGGATTCCGATTGCAATTATTGGTTCCTCCAGTAGCTTTACTCGTCTTATTGTCTTATAAGCTAAGAGAATGACCAAACCGAAGTCATCCTCATCTGGTTCCCCACCATCGATTCCTTGTTACTGCGGAAATTCTGACCATAACTGTATGGTCCAATGCTCCTTATGCCTTTCTTTTGTGCATTACGAATGCATGGGTGTCGCGTCCGTTGCAGAACTTAGCTTGATTATTAATGATTCCCCCGGTAACTATGTGTGTAAGATCTGCGTACCTAAGTTGTCTGAGCCGGTTAAAGCTAACTTGCTTAAGCTTAGCCAACACGGAAAGGTGTGGTGTTATGCGTCTGCCACGGCAAATTCACCACCGCCTCTCCCTCAATCGGCGTCTATCCCAGAAGAAGTCATCGAACGAATTGTCTCTTCGGCAACGAAAGCAGCGACTGAGGCGGCCACGAAAGCTGTCATGGAATTCATGAAGGAGTACCTCGAAAAGCGCCACAAGAAAAACAATGTGGTGATTGTGGGGCTCCCAGAAACCAGCCATAAAAATCCAATGGAACAAAATGTTATTGACTTTAGTAAAATTACTTCCTATTGCCAGCAGCTGTCCATCCCCGAATCTTCTGTTGTATCCACGTTCCGTGAAGGGCGTACACCAGGGCGTCGAATCCTGAAGGTGTGTTTTCGAGAGAATTTCGTTACCGAACGAAATGCATTTCTCAGGGGTGCTACTGGGCTCCTACAGAGTGATAAGGATCTGCCAGCTACTAAGTTTCGCCCGTTTGCTCGTCCAGATCTAACGGAGAGGGAAAGGGCCGCCGACCGAGATCTTCGCACGGAACTATTCCGACGCCGTGAAACTGAAAAATCTGATCTGATCATTAGAAATGGTCAGATCATCCTACGTCCTGCGAAACCTGGTGTCCATCCAGATAGTCAAGAAAACGGAACCATTGCTACGGAAAACTAGGACCTACCAACCAGAGTGCTGTGAATAGAATGTTTCTAGCTTTTTCTTTAATTAATGTAAGGAGTTTACGTAACAAATGTTCGGAATTATATTACGCTGTTTCCCACAACCCTAATTGCATTTATTGCATAACTGAAACTTGGTTATGTTCTGATATAAGTGATTCATTTCTGTGCGACATAGCGTTGTCCCATTCTATTATAAGAGCTGATGATTGTGTTAGGAAGGGTTTGGGTGGTGGTGTATTGCTTTTGTTACCAAAACATTTGAAATATAAACTTATTGAAACAGTTGCAAATGAATTTTTCGAAGCAATTTTTTGTGATATATTCACCAATCGCTCAAGCGCATTTAGAATTTGCTTAGTGTATAGAACCCCTTCTTCGGATAAACGACTAGCTACCACTGCGTTATTGCGGAAATTGTATGACCATCTTGATAACGGTATGCCCAGATACTTGCTTGGTGATTTTAATTACCCGGATATTAACTGGAATGTAATGAATGATATGTCACCTGCTGAAACCGAGTTCTACAATGGTATATTGCAACTTGGCCTTTTTCAATGTGTACACGATCCAACTCATGAGCGGGGCCATACTTTAGATCTAGTTTTTGTAAGCGACATAAATTTTATATCAGACGTAAAAACTAGCACTCCGTTCCTAGTTTCTGATCACTTTTTAATTTCAGGATTCATCGGACCTTTTTTAATTCAGCCTGAAAAGTTACTACCAAAATTTTATAATTTTAACAAGGCAAATTGGACAAAAATGGAAGAATTGTTGAATATTGTTAAATGGAAAGAAATATTAAATCCAGCAAGTAACTCTTTAGAAGTTGTTTGGAATAATTTTAAAACTGTAATATGGAGGATCATTTCGCAATGCGTGCCTTTACGTAGCTCAGTTAATAAGTTTGTTTCTTGGTCTGTATTAACAACTAAGCTACATAAACGCCAGAAAGCATTGCATAAGAAATATAACTCGCAACCTACTGAACAAAATAAGCAAAACTGGACAAATTCTGCGCGCGAAGCACGCTGAGCAAAGTGTCGTGATCAATTTATCAGTGAAAATCGTTTGCTATCGAACCCGACTGAAAGTAAATTTTGGAAATTTGTAAGATCTCGCTTTCAAAAAAATTCCGACATTCCTGTTATGATTAGAAACAGACAACCCATTTTGGAAAATGATGTAAAAGCAAAACATTTCAATGACTATTTTAGTTCAGTTTTTATAACTGACAATGGAAATAATCTGCCCAACTTGCCAAATCCCACTACTTTTTTGGACGAGGTTGAGTTTACAGAGGCCATTGTTCTCAAACATCAAAAAAGTTACCTAAAAATATAGCAGTGGCCCGGATGGTATTCCACAGATTCTTCTAGCAAAACTTGCTCAGAATTTCGCTAAACCCATCATTTTTACAAAATCATTCACTGAGGGAAAAATTCCCTCAGAATGGAAATTAGCTAAAATCATCCCTATCCACAAAAAGTCATCAAAAATTGCTTTGAGAATTATCGCCTGATCAGTCTCCTCTGTGCCTGTGGTAAAGTAATGGAGTCTGTAGTAGCCGAATGTAAGAGAGATTATTTTGAACTTAATAACTTCCTTTTTTCTAATCAATTAGGGATTCGCCATGGGAAGTCGACGGTAACACAGCTACTCGAATCCCATAACATTTGGACTAAAGTAATTAATGATTCAGCGAAAGTTGATATAATATTTTTGGATATCGCAAAAGCCTTTGATACAGTGCCCCACAGTAAATTAATTCAAGTTTTACGTTCAATGAGTATTTCAGGCAAACTTCTCTCGTGGACTATTGAGTATCTTTCCGAAAGAAACCAGTACGTTGAAATCAATGGATCAAAATCCGACGCAATTTCAGTAACCTCCGGTGTACCACAAGGCAGTATCCTAGGGCCTTTATACTTTTTGGCATATATGAACGATATATGCTCGGTTCTCGACTAGTTCAACATTAAACTATTTACTGATGATGCAAAACTTTTCCTTACTTATCAAGATAATGCCGTAACTTACTTGTTAATGCAGCAGGATCTCAACAAAATTTATGATTGGACTGAAATTAAACAACTTTCATTGGCTACCTCAAAGTTTCCCCAGTGAGTGTGCAGTGGGTTTTATTTAGACCGTTTTGCTGGTGCAGCTGTGGCTGCTCACGGGTCACTACTATAGGCATACAGTAACAGCAGTGACAGGTTAATGACAGTAGTAGCCACTTGCTTACGGATAAGCAAGACCGTAATACAACAACTCTTAATCAGTTAAACAGTAATAAGCTTCCTGAGAAGCTCGAATAGAATACGGTAGCAACTCGCCCCCTGAGGGGTAAGAAAAGTACAAGCTAGGTCGGCAAGTGCACATGGTTTGTAGTGATCACTATAGTTTGTATGAGAGCTGAATGGTCTGTTCGAAAGAATGCAATGTAGCAGTTGATATAAACTGTTGCTACAGTTACTGATACGAAATAGATAGCATCCTAGTACTGCGTTAAACTAGGCGTTCAGTTTCGAGAGAGAAAGACGAGAGAATGGCAGAATGGCCCCGTTTGTAAGAAATTGTAAACTTTTAAGAGAGAAGATTGACGTATGTGGAAGGGCCTGGCGGAGATTAGAATTATTTGGGTGAAACTTTTGGGAAGAAATGTAGGCTTGGCCTACAGTAAAAATTTAAGAAGTAATTAATGTAAAATGAGACTTTTGAATATGAGGGGGGACCTGTTTGTTACGCTTGCCTCCCCGTCAAAATGGCTCGTCCTCGAGACAAAAACATAAAAAAACATAGTTAGCAAACCAATTGTAGACATTACAGATTTTCTAAGGATTTCTAAAAATGGCATAGAAGTAGGGCTGTCGGCGTCGGGAAACGCCGTAACAGATGGTATGGCGGGAATTGATTCGGGACACAAATAGTCCGTCATAAGAATAGGTCTTGAAGGCTCGCTCGCGGCTGGTACGCAGAAGAAGCCTGAACATGTCGTCCAGCGGATCCTGGAATAGGCCCTCCCGGTAGCAGTGGTTGATCGCCGCGAATACACAGTGCACCAGGTGATCGGTGTAGAGACGGGCCAAAGCATGAGCGTGCCGGGTGGCACTAGTGGCTTCCAGATGCAGCTCGTCTCCATCAACGCCGGTAAGCAGATTACCAAGGCGGTGGAGAAATCGTCGGCAAGAGTGGCGATCGGAGGCCGGCGGCTTGAAAACGGTCCAGTAGGCAAACACCATTCGCACGTAGAATCGAATGTCCGCAGCACCCTCAATGGTTGGAAAGAATTGAAGTAGGGCTTAAGCCATTGGTACCTGACCAACAGAATCTGTAAGGTCAGACCCTCGAGGAACCTCCATGTCACAAGAGATGCCCCGGGAACGGAGCTTCTCCTTGAGCATAGCTGCCAGAAACAAGTAAGTTGGCTTCCCAGAGTTCTGAATGTCACGGAGGGAAAGAGGTGTCACCTCAGGAGGCTGGTGACGGAGGGAATTGAAGTAGTGGTGGAGCTCCCGTTCATAATGACGGTGCAGCTCATCATCATAGGTAAGGGCAATAAAGTCAAACTGGGGCGTTCCACAACAGCAATCAACGCTGTTGCACCGTGTTCAGTACATGATGCAGTGACACAGACCATGCACGCCACGTGCATCACGGCAGTTACGACAGTTCCGCCGGGTAGGTCGAGGCACAAAACTAGGGCAGTATTTGGACTTGGCCGTCTGGTGGTCGGCTTCGACACGACCACAATTATTGCACTTTTCACAGAGACAAGTGCCATCGAGAGCCAACTTGCAAACGAGACAACGAACAGGAGACTCACGATGGGACCCACGCCGTGACCGAGAACGACTGCCAAAATCGTCCTGGTTCACCCGAACAATTTCCAGGGGTGGTGAGGAGCCAATAGCACCCCTATTGGTTGGCTGAGGCGACTCTCGGGCTGGACGCCGCTTCGGAGGAGGTGAGGAAGAAATTACCTCTATGGAAACGTGAGAGGGTTCTGTGATGGCGGGATCAGGCGTTCGCGGTCCTGGAGATACCGGGGCTGATCGATGATGTTTCTGACGACCTCTACCGACGCCCACCGGGATCCGAGGAACCACAATAGATGGAGCCCTGAGCGGTGGTTCGGACAAGCTGGGCTGGCTTGGAGGTCGGGCTGGTGGAGCGGAAGTTGGCTGAGCCGACTCAAAGACCTGAGTTGGGGTGCTCTGAGGAGCAGGTTCCGAGACCACAGGATGGTCAGGCATTGGTTCCGAAACCAAAGGAGTTGGGCATTATTGGGGAAGTGGTAACGGCTCTCGAGCGGCCGGAGCTGCTACAGTAGAAGGCGCCTGAGTCGCAGATTCGACGATTTTGGCCTGTGAAGAAGGGAGGACAAACTGAGATCTGTGGGGTTGGCGAAAGACCTGTAGGGAAGAATACTGGTCGGAAGAATTCGTGAACGACACATAGCACTGTAGCGGTTCACGTAGTTTCCAAAAGGATTTCCCTTCATCAGACAAGCAAAGCATAGGATGCTCTGGCACGACGACCACGTTACCTGCCTGGACAGTGCCCAGGAAAACACCCAAGAAGAGGGAAAAGAAAAGCAGGGTTCCAAAGGTAGAGAACTTTGAGGTAGCTCCCCTTCTCGGAGTATCTGGCTTCATAGTCCAACCTTCACTGGCAGTAGCTGATGTGCTAATGTTAGCACAAGTCGACTGACTGGAAGCGGGTGGTCTGTCTTCAGTAATTTGAGCCACCAGGCGTCGATTCTGTTCCGTCAAGACCTGATTCATCTCTCGTTCACGCTGGAGCTCAGAGACCAGCCGTTCCAGTTCTTCATCTCCAGGATTTCGCGCGGCTGCCTGCTGAAGATTTTGGGGCGCCTGCGTGTGGGACCTGCAGCTGGCTGACTAGACACAGCACCGACGTAACTGACTGATAGAGATGCTGAGGATGCATAGCTTCCAATGCCTCCAAGTGCTGTGCCCGCTGTACAGCATCCTGAAAGTCTTGGGGGTTCAGAGGCAGAAGAGCTCTTTTATAGTATGGGTGTAGGTTCTGTAGGAAACTTCGGAAAACCAAAATATCTTTGGCCGCTTGGGTCATGTCTGGATATCCATCATCGGCCAACTGCTGAATGTGCCAAGCAAAGTCTGCGATGGCTTCGTTGGGCTTCTGCTGACGGGAGGCGAGAATGAGGCTGGCCAACATCTCAGTTTCTTTTCTTTCCAGTTTCTTAATCAACTCTGCCTTGAGTTGGGGGTAACCTGTCTTCACGGCCTGGTCCAGGTCTTCGTATTTCTTCCTGGCCTGTTTTCTCATGAAGACGGGCACAAGCTTAGCCTTCATGGCATCGTCGCAATTTTGGGCATCCGTAACAAGATCGAACGTACAGAACCAGTCCTTTATCTTTTCATCTGGTTTTCCGTAGAAAACAGTAAGCGCGTCCTTGGGTAGCGTGAAGCTGCCTGCAGCCATAGGTAACTGAGGTAGGTTTGGAATTTGTGGTTTCTGGGTCAACTGATCAACGGCCTGACGCAATGAGTCAAGTTGAGTTATAGGATTCCTCTGTCGTAGCTGGCGCGAGGAAGCTAGGGTCCACTACACTGAGGTCTGATTGAACTCGGCGGAGATCGGCGCCGACTTGTTGCAATCGTTAGTCTAGTCCACTGTCAAGGGCAGTCAGACGGCTTTGTAAGGATGAGAGGCTGGTACTGAGGCTACTGATATTTGTTCGGCCCTGATGGATCTGATATGCCTGTTGGCGCAGGTGGTTCTGGATTTCTTCTGGGGACAATAGGCGAGTTTCTGAGGGACCTTTTGACTGAGACTGAGTGGTTTTAGGCACTGCTGCTGCTGCGGGTTGTGATACTGGTTGTGATGATGGTGGATTTTCAGAGGATTCACCGGTTGACCTTTGAGGATCTCTGGAGCTGGTGGATTGGACCGAGGCTGACGCTGCTGCGGCTGCTGTTGTCTTCCGCGTCTGAGGTGGGGTCCGTTGCATACACGTTGAACTGGTCGGACGCTTATCCCACTCCTGACACCAAAATGTAGCAAAGTGGGTCGCAGCAGACTCCTTATGAGAGATTATAGAGACAACCACCACAATTTGAGAGATTTCTTGGTTTATTGCCCCTTGCCAACGGATTGGCGGAACACTACTACAGGCATACAGTAACAGCAGTGCAGCAGTGTACGAAAGAATGCAATGTAGCAGTTGATATAAACTGTTGCTACAGTTACTGATACGAAATAGATAGCATCCTAGTACTGCGTTAAACTAGATGAAAAGTTTTGGAGAGAGAAAGACGAGAGAATGGCAGAATGGCCCCGTTTGTAAGAAATTGTAAACTTTTAAGAGAAGAAGTAATTAATGTAAAATGAAACTTTTGAATATGAGAGAGGGACCTGTTTGTTACATAGGAAGACACAACTGTGTACATAATAAGGTGAAAGAAATCCACAGAAAAATCATGTTTTGTTCACTTAAGGTGGTAGTACCTCTAGCGGGATTTTCTACATTATTTTGGCATGGATGAAGCAATCTTGACAAAATTTTAGGAAAAGCTACTTCGGTCGGCAGGCTATGTTTGCACAGAGTTTTGGTGTCAGAGAGATCATAATTGGTTGGCTACCATCATGGCTTTGCGCATGCGAAAATAATCAAAATTTTATTATTTTACCTAGAATAGGGAAATTAAGGGAGTTTGCGGCTTATTGGAATCTGTTCTTTTAATAAATCACGGAGGAGTGGACCGATCGGGCTGAAACTTGGTGTGTGAAGAGCCTGTGGGCAGGGGCACATGCTGTGAAAATTTGAGCCGAATCGGTCGAGCCAATCTCAAGATATGCAAATTAGGTGCTTTGGCCGCTACACTGTTTTCTCCATTCCCCCCCCACCCTAGAGGTCGGAGAACAAAAAATTCCTATAAAGTTTTGTTATTTTGTGGATAGAAAGTGCCGCAATTCTGGGCGAATTTTTCTTTTCGCCCTAGGACCCCCATAGGTCTGTGTACTCCTGGGATTTTGCGATTTTTACCCTCCCGGAGAAAAACTAAGTCCGAAAATTTATTAAGAAGGCTTCAGAGAGTTGTGCTCAAAGGCCGGTGCTCATATTGGCAATATAGCATTGCCCCAAGGTGAAGTTGTGCAGGAAGCGAGATGGTGCTGTTCGGTGGTCTATGGCGCCCTGGCCTGGGGTCACTAGTTAAGGTGGTAAGGTGTAAAAGGGGGGGGGTCTGGGCCTACGGAGTAGGCAGCTGTAGCAATCAGCCAGCCCCCCAATGTAGCAATCAGCCAGCCCCCCCCTCTTCTTTTAACATACACTTTAAATTAAATTTTAAATTAATTACTTTCTTACTTTTTGGGGCAACTTTGCTGACGTGCGAACTCCGTCTCGCAACGCCCCAGTTCTTTCTTTCTTTCTTTTCTGTCAACTCTTTAATTTAAACTATCCATCAAACAAACTATTTAAACCCCAAATTCTCTCTAACTTCAGTTCAGTATACAGTTCAGATCAGCCTTGCAATCTTTGACGATGCCTATACCTTTACTTTCTCTCTTTTAAACTACTCCGAAACTTGGCCATACAGACTACGTAGATATTCCCTTCTGCTGATGCTGCATTCGGCCAACAGAATGGTCTCTCCTCTTAAGTGAGGTTATGCATCAATATATAATCTTTTCCCCTCTTAAGTGAGGTTCTGCTCAACTATAATCTTTTCTTAGACTGTTAATTGTAGTGTGACAACTTAGCTTCCTCTTAAGTGAGGTTATGTCTCCAACAGTAGTTCCATTAAATGCAATTTTAAACCTTTTAAACTATCTGTGAGTCCCTTTCTAACCCTCACGCTACCCTTAAGTACAGACCAGTCCAGCCCGCGCCACTCAGGCACCGTTACATTTGGTGGCAGCGGTGGGATCATCAGGATTCTCACTGCATGACCCAACGGAACCCGCCTCAAACCCGAAAAGCCTTCGCAGCTGCCCAAGCCACTCAAGCTACTACCGGTGCAACTGGTACGCCGCCACTTTCAACGGCCGCAAGCTCTTCAGCCGCCTCTGAGTCCTCAAGCCAAGGATTGCCGAGAAGACTTCTAACCCCTGAAGAACTCCAGGATCAAATCAGGAATCAAGCCTATCAGATTCATCAGGATCGCACCAATCTCAACAGTCTTAACCATAACGTCACTGGTATCCTGAAGGA
>JASAND010026488.1:0-30059 GCA_030248195.1 Trissonchulus latispiculum
AGGCGTATTGCGTAGTGTTGGAACATCGTTTTCCCTGTTGCCAGCGGAGGAGTTGAGGTAGAGCCTTCATATTGTACCAGTAGAAAGCCCTTCACGAGGGGTCCATGCTCTGCAAATTTGAGCAAAATCGGCCGAGCCGTTTTTGAGATATGACAGATTCAATTTTTCAATGCACGACTTTCTCTCCATTTTATTTTCCCCCCACCCCTAGGGGTCGGAGGTCTTAGATTTCCTATGGGGTTTTTTTTGAACAACTTTTTCCCCATTTTTGGGGAAATGAGTATGGAGTAGGTAGGGCCTCCCCATAGGTCTGTGTACATAGCAGGATTTCGATTTTTTCGAAGATGGGGCAGGGCAGGCCGATGGGTCTGAGGTTCTCCGAGGAGCATGGCCCCACGGCCCTAATTGCCATGGGGTATATGAATTTTGGATCTGGCCCCTGTAGTTTTCTGGCCAGGGGTCACTAGTTAACGTGTAAAAGGGGGGTCTGGGCCTACGGAGTAGGCAGCCCTATACATAAGAGCTGTTGGGCTGAGGTTTCGTATTCGAATAGGAACCCCTATATGGTGAATCTAAATGGCCCATTAGTTACGCTGTAGGACCTATCCATGTGGCTGGGGGGCACCCTGATGGTGGTGGGCCCTACCGTGTCGCAACTCCAACTTTAACCTCTTCTACAGAAATATCTACGGTGAGCAGGTCTCTCTTATTTAGGATTTGGGGTGGGCTGCGGGAGCACTACAGCATAGGCTCTAGTTGGTTTCGCCCGGACCACTGTGGCGCCCTGGCCAGAGGTCCGGACCGGGGACCGGGCCCAAAATGACCAAAAATCGATTTTTCCAAAAGTGGCCAAGTTTGGTATCAAATGAAAGCCCTTGGTGAGGCGAACATTTTTTGTCATTGGAGGACCACTCCAAAGTGGACCCAGCGGCCTGTGGCGCCCTGACCAGGGTCCGGACCGGTCCAAAATGGTCAAAAATCGATTTTTCTAAAAGGGGCCAAGTTTGGTATCAAATGAAAGCCCTTGGTGAGGCGAACATTTTTTGTCATTGGAGGACCCCTCCAAAGTGGACCCAGCGGCCTGTGGCGGCCTGACCAGGGTCCGGACCGGTTCAAAATGGTCAAAAATCGATTTTTCTAAAAGTGGCCTTGTTTGGTATAAAATGAAAGCCCTTGGTAAGGCGAACATTTTTTGTCATTGGAGGACCCTCCAAAGTGGACCCAGCGGCCTGTGGCGCCCTGACCAGGGTCCGGACTGGTCGAAAATCTATTTTTTAAAAAATTTGCAAGGTAGCTATCAAATGAAAGCCTTTGGTGAGGCGAACATTTTTTGTCATTGGAGGACCCCTCCTATGTGGACCCAGCGGCCTGTGGCTCCCTGACCAGGGTCCAGACCAGTCCAAAATTAATTTTTTGATAATTTTTTAAGTTTGGTATCAAATGAAAGCCCTTGGGCAGGCGAACATTTTTGTCATTGGAGGACCCCACTAAAGTTGCCACAGCGGCCTGTGGCGCGCTGACCAGGGTCCGGACTGGTCAACTGGGTTTACTTTAGGCAAAAATAAGTGGGGGGGGGAGAGTGGGGGGGACGCCCCCCCACTAGTGGGGGGGAGGTCGAAAAGAGGGGGGGTGGGAATAAAATGAGCCAAAAATGCTAAAAATGCTGTATAAATAGCCTGTTTTCCACATACACTGCTATAACTATGCTTAAAAGTGCTGAAAAGGCGAAACCGGAAAATTTTTGAAATTTTTGACCAAAAATCCTTAAAATTTGGCATTTTCTGGGCACCCTATAGTGAGTGGGGGGGGGGACGCCCAAAAAAGTGGGGGGGGGAACGTGTGGGGGGGACCCCCAAAAGTGGGGGGGCGCCCCCCCCCCCCCCCCCACAGTAAAATAAACCCAGGTAAAAAATCATTGTTCCGTTTGTCGGTGCTTACTTACAAGTTTTATTTTTATTGTTCACGTTGTTAAAAGTATGTTTTCAAGTTTAACTTGAAGTTAAACAGTGTTCAGGATTCAGTTTATTAGTCATACCTTATTTTATGAGGACCGGTAATCTCATTCTTGATCTCTGTTTTGTTTAATTTGTACTTTTTGTGTTACCTGAGTTTAATGATTGTGGAGTCAATATTGTTTAAGCCTAAGTTTATGAAGATTCGTGTTCCGTTTGTCGGTGCTTTACTTATAAGTTTTATTTTTATTGTTCACGTTGTTAAAAGTATGTTTTCAAGTTTAACTTGAAGTTAAACAGTGTTCAGGATTCACTTTATTAGTCATGACTTATTTTATGAGGACCGGTAATCTCATTCCTGATCTCTGTTTTGTTTAATTTGTACTTTTTGTGTTACCTGAGTTTAATGATTGTGGAGTCAATATTGTTTAAGCCTAAGTTTATGAAGATTCGTGCTCCGTTTGTCGGTGCTTTACTTATAAGTTTTATTTTTATTGTTCACGTTGTTAAACGTATGTTTTCAAGTTTAACTTGAAGTTAAACAGTGTTCAGGATTCACTTTATTAGTCATGCCTTATTTTGTGAGGACCGGTAATCTCATTCCTGATCTCTGTTTTGTTTAATTTTTACTTTCCCAATGTTTACCTGAATTTAATACTGTACTGTACCTACGTTTTTTTTATAATAAACCTATATAATTTTAGTGTTTCTGGCTACATTTTGTTTGCGCAACTGAAGTTGTTCATATATAATGCTTGTGTTTTGTTTGCTCTGGTGTGCTGGTTTTTTCTTCAATTAAAATTTGTTTTTGTTCGGCTCTGCTTTAGTGTAGGATAATTTTGCTTTGTGAGTTTTCTGCTAGATTAAGTTATCATTGATTGATAGTTAACTACCTCTGTCTTGAAGGAAACAGTACATAGTTGTAGGGATTTATTTTAATCTGAGAATCGATCCTTTCTATAGTTGTACTGATGAACGCTAAAGCGGAAAAATGCAAGAAACTAGTGGGAAAAATGCCCTAGACGGGCATGCAGTGGCTAGAATAGGGAAAGAAGGAAGGGCGGAAAAATGCCAATATGAATCACAGTCGGCGCTGAAAATGGTAGAAACTAGACTCAGCGCCGAATAGGGAATGCAGTCGGCGCTGAAAATGAAAGAAACTAGATACAGCGCCGAATAGGGAATGCGGTCGGCGCTAAAAATGATAGAAACTAGATTTAGCGCCGAATAGGGAATGCAGTCGGCGCTGAAAATTATAGAAACTAGATTCAGCGCCGAATAGGGAATGCAGTCGGGTAGCGTGGAACAGGCAATTCCTCCGTCCATCCTATTCGCGTGAATTGCGATATGTCCAGCTCAACGGTTTATTTTTCTAACAATGTTACCTTCGATAAGATAATTTGAGATTAACTGTGACTGGGTTTTATACCTACTCGCGTGAATAAAAATATGCTGATATGAGCGGCTGCTTTCTCGTACAATTTTATCTCAAACAGCAAACTTGAAACTCTTCCTGGATTGTCTACTTTTAGACTTAGTTGAGCCTCGCGATCTTTCTTCTGCCATCGCGATTTAATGTTCTAATATGGACAAGATTAAGATTTCGTTTTGGCACATACTTTTGTCGGCTTTTCCAGCACAGACGATCAATGACACTTTTAAGACAGAAACAATTACAGCTCCAAATTCCTTACAAAGTTGTTTCAGCTGGAACTAGTATTACTCATGGGCAATGCGGTTTATGTACTTTATGCAGAAGACAACACAAACGGCTTTAACTTTATGTTAAAGAATAAAGCTAGCTAACTTCAGCACATTTTGATCACATCATGACACCGAATCTTAACTGCGTTACTTCAGATTTGGCATACACGAACGATATTGCTGCAGCCTGCCTCATTTTAAACGCAGTAAATACAACGTTCTCGACTATTCCAGAGCAGTTCACGCGAATAGGATGGACGGAGGAATTGCCTGTTCCACGCTACCCGACTGCATTCCCTATTCGGCGCTGAATCTAGTTTCTATAATTTTCAGCGCCGACTGCATTCCCTATTCGGCGCTAAATCTAGTTTCTATCATTTTTAGCGCCGACCGCATTCCCTATTCGGCGCTGTATCTAGTTTCTTTCATTTTCAGCGCCGACTGCATTCCCTATTCGGCGCTGAGTCTAGTTTCTACCATTTTCAGCGCCGACTGTGATTCATATTGGCATTTTCCGCCCTTCCTTCTTTCCCTATTCTAGCCACTGCATGCCCGTCTAGGGCATTTTTCCCACTAGTTTTTGTGATAGGTTTTTGTAATCCTCCCTTATTAATCAAAATAAAATTGTTAGGGTTTTGTAGTTTTTGTGATAGGTTTTTGTAATCCTCCCTTACAGCTGTCAGAATTTTTTAGATTTAAGCATACGTATGTACGTTCGTATTTTTCAAATGGCCTGTTGCTAAGCTAAAGCCGTTTTAGGTTAAGCTACGTAATCATAATGATGAAAGTGATTGCCATTTGTCGTATTAACCATGCTAGTTAGGCTATTCGTTTCCCAGCACAAAAGTATTAGAAACCATTTGACCGAATAGCAACAGAACAAAAATTTCAAATTTTGTTGGATACCAAACAACAATATGTACGTATGTATTTCTGTCATGTTGTAATTTATTTACGTCTTACGTATCGTATTTTCTATATTTTCCCTTTTGTTTCCACTTTGACACTTTCAGGACCGCCCGATCAAGAGGAGCCTTACTGGCCTAATCCCCGAGCCCGGCAACCAGAAAATCCCTCCAATTCTCAATCAAATCTTGGCGGAGGTTCCTATGCTCACTATCCGGACCTGGACTCATCACGAACCAGCCCCCCATCGTTTTCGGGGGGTGGGGGCAACCCCTTGGCCCCTCCAGAACCCTATGATTATGAGGGCTCACTCAATCCGGGGACCGTCAATCAGCATTTGCCTTATCCTCCTGACAGTGTAAGTATCGTTCCTCTTATTAGGGACGATAGCAGTGATAGTAGCAGAGTAGTAGTAGTAGTAGTAGTCGGGGGCTATCCAGGATTTCGAAAAGGTGGGTGTCCGACCGACTCCAAATTTTTGCAAAAAATGGCCAAACTTGGCCCAAAAATCGCTAAAAATTCAAAACAATTTCAGAAAACGGGGTGTCCGGACACCCCCCCCCCACTTGATACGCCAATGGTGGTGGTAGTAGTAGTAGTAGTAGTAGTAGTTGGAGTAATAGCAGCAGTATAGTAGTAAGGAGCTAATGGTATGTAGTAAGCGGTCAATGGTGTATATTATGTAGGGGCGCGATAGCGCCCCTACATAATATGGGTATAAAGGCGTCTGCGCGGCCCCCTGGAGACCGTGTTGGCCTGGTGCCAGCTAATTAGAGGTCCGGCGGTGGTAAAAAGGTTACCATCGTAAACAACTCGAGTAGTACTACAAGTACCACCATACTTTTGGTTCGAATTCGAAACTTCGAATTTTTGCACTAGGCGATAGTTACCGTGCGTTTGTTTTTTTTTCTCGGTGAATAACGCTTATTGGAAATGCATTTTACGGCGAAGTGTTGGAACGATGTGGGCATTTTGGCACCATACTACTATTATATGTTGGTAGACAGGATCCCCCCATGCTACCTTTTTTGGTCATTTTGGCACCTGGCCAATTTTGGCTCTGTGCCAAGGTCCCAAAGTCGGACTTTCGCTATTTTTTGCAAATTTTGGTCACACTTTTCTAGAACTGGGTAGAAGCTGGAGAGGTCTAGTATCTTTTGTTGAAAATTACCAGTAGGGGTGCATAAAGTAACGAGGGGGATTTTTTAATTTTGCTCCCTAGCTTTCAGGAGATGGGCCCAAACTTTGCATTTTTTTGGCCTGTTTTGGCTAAAAGTTTCTAAGTCCCACTTTTACCAGAAATGGCCTAAAAGTCACGAAAAATGGCGTTTTTCGGCCTTGGGGTGGTGCCCATATATAGTAAATCAGGGTCGCTGAAAACGATGAGCATACTGCCGATACCGCCCGGAGTGACCACTGGTCAGCATGGCTCCCGTGGTTCCTCGCCCAGGGTCAAAGTTGGGAAAACTCCCTCTAAACAGCGTTTTTCGGCGTTTTGGTCGGGGGCATATATAGTAAATCGACTACGCTCGTTTCAATGGGCATATCGCCGAAACCGACGGAAGTGACCACTGGTCACTACAGCCTATGGGGCCTATTGACCACTGGTCAAACTCCCTCTAAACAGCGTTTTTCGGCGTTTTGGTCGGGGGCATATATAGTAAATCGACTACGCTCGTTTCAATGGGCATATCGCCGAAACCGGCGGAAGTGACCACTGGTCACTACAGCCTATGGGGCCTATTGACCACTGGTCAAACGGCCCAAAACAGCGATTTTCGGCGTTTTGGTCGGGGGCATATATAGTAAATCGACTACGCTCGTTTCAATGGGAGTATCGCCGAAACCGACGGAAGTGACCACTGGTCACTACAGCCTATGGGGGGGCCTATTGACCACTGGTCAAACGTCCCAAAACTGCGTTTTTCGGCGTTTTGGTAGGGGGCATATATAGTAAATCGACTACGCTCGTTTCAATGAGCATATCGCCGAAACCGACGGGAGTGACCACTGGTCACTACAGCCTATGGGGCCTATTGACCACTGGTCAAACGGCCCAAAACTGCGTTTTTCGGCGTTTTGGTCGGGGGCATATATAGTAAATCGACTACGCTCGTTTCAATGGGAGTATCGCCGAAACCGACGGGAGTGACCACTGGTCACCACAGCCTATGGCGCCTATTGACCACTGGTCAAACGGCCTAAAATTGCGTATTTCTGCGTTTTGGTCGGGGGCATATATAGTAAATCGACTACGCTCGTTTAAATGGGAGTATCGCCGAAAGTGACGGAAGGTCGACCACTGGTCACTACAGCCTATGGGGCCTATTGACCACTGGTCAAACGGCCCAAAACTGCGTTTTTCGGCGTTTTGGTAGGGGGCATATATAGTAAATCGACTACGCTCGTTTCAATGAGCATATCGCCGAAACCGACGGGAGTGACCACTGGTCACTACAGCCTATGGCGCCTATTGACCACTGGTCAAACGGCCCAAAACAGCGTTTTTCGGCGTTTTGTTGGGGGCATATATTGTAAATCGACTACGCTCGTTTAGCATGGCACTGTTCAAGCTCCTTGTATCCATTACCGCATTGCTGGAAAGGGATCCTTTAAAATGACAGAAGGACAAGAAATAAAAATGCTCCTCTGGAGCATGAAAAAGTAATATGGGTGATGGTGAGGTTGCAAAATCAAGAGAGGACTAGTCTTCAAAATGCTTAATATGGGGCTAGGTTAAAAAATAGAAGAGGACTAGGTTGTGAGCGAATTAATATGGGCACAGCTTCGCCGAACAACCCATATTCGCGGGATTTCACTTTTCGTCTTAGCTTAGAGCTATCAATGTCAGTCAATAAAAAATTTAAGCAGTTGAATACTCATCGAATATAGCTGTTTGCATGTACTGTTAGACTCGCTGCTAGGAATATATACGTAAATTATCATCATTTTGTTGTGTTGAACTACCGCAGGCTCTACTACTAGGAGAGGTCTAAGGATATGATGCTAAAGCTATTGGTCCAAGTCAGGAGGAAATAGAAGATCGTGGGAGGGTCCTAAATTATTCTTGAATATAAGTTGTTTTCCGTATAAATGGATACTTAAAATGCGCTGGTTAGTATGAAGCACTTATCGAAGAAAACGTTTGCTAAAATAAAAGTTCGAATAAAGCTCGAGCTCATACCGTAGCTGTAGGTTATTTACGAACTATATATAAACCAAATGTATCGTGGATATGCATAATAATTTACATTTTCAAACCGCGAATATGGGTTGTTCGGCGAAGCTGTGCCCATATTAATTCGCTCACAACCTAGTCCTCTTCTATTTTTTAACCTAGCCCCATATTAAGCATTTTGAAGACTAGTCCTCTCTTGATTTTGCAACCTCACCATCACCCATATTACTTTTTCATGCTCCAGAGGAGCATTTTTATTTCTTGTTGTGCAATAAGATCTTTTTAAGTGTGGGCTTATTACCCTGAAGAATCCGTCATGGGGGATGAATTATGACCGTTTTGACTCCGTTCTGACATGATGTTATTAGTCTTGTTTGTCTGATACACGGTCTGTTTTTGTTTTTAAGAGCAACACAGCTGCTCCAGCTTCAGCCAGTGTGGCTGACAATCGACATAACAATCTCCCCCGACCACCCAATCACGCCGCCCCGATGCCTCCCACCACTGGCCTTGCTGCCGCCGGTGTCCTATCTCTTCCTCAGACTCAACCGAACCTTAACACTGCCGGTTAGTATTATACATGCTGTTGCACACAACAAACAAATGGCAGGTAGATAGACGCAGAGGGTTCATTTCTGTGAAAATAACATTACATTATGCAAAGGACATGATGGTGGTGATTCCTTTTGGGCACATACTGTTGGTTGACTGTTCAAATCAAGATGAAATTTGACGAAACTTTCCAAAATAAGTTCTTTTAGCATTCTAACACCCTCCGCGCAATCCCGCTTCAAAAATTCGACGTCTCCGCACAGGGTGATTTTTGCCGATTTTGGACAGTTAGACAGTTGCTGCACAGCTATGATTATGTTCATTCGAAAGATCTTGTCGAGCTCTACATTTTTGCTTTTTGACGCACCTTTCTAGCTTTTCTCTATAGTGAGATATAGCTGATTTTCTTCTTTTGGGATTGAAAACTTGTCATTTTTGCAAAAATCAAATAATCCTCCATTTCTTGAGCTACGCAAGCCGTAAAATTAAACTACGGGTGCCAGTTTGAAGGTTTTGTCGAGGCCGATCATCCATGATATTATAATCTTCTAACTACTATCCCGTACGCTGCTATCATAAAAAATGTAGTTTTTGCAAAAACATGACCAAATTCTTTTCAGCGATTGTGGAGCATTTCTTATGCAAGCTAGAGGGTTGCCACTTACTGGACGTGTTTTACACAAAAATACCCAGGGACCCTTTTTTAGTTGCCCTAATTGCTGCTTTCACTTAGCTAAAGTGGTCGCTTCCCAAAGCTGGGAAAAGTAGGCAAAATCCAGGTTGCGCATACATTTTAGCTGATTTCTTTTATAACGAAGAGCGGTTTCGTAATAATTAAAAAAGGGTCCCCAGCTATTTGATAGCGGAATCGAATGATGTGGCCGATGCCTCACAAAAAAATTACTTTAGTCTGCAAAAAATTTGGAAAATTAAAGTACTTCAAAAATACGGTAAAATAGTTTCGGAAAAGTGAAGTTAGTTTCATTGCATTCATTAGAAAGATAAAATGTTAAGCTCCATTTTGATATAAAAATGGCTACTTAACTCCAAGTACTGAATGAGTAATAAGGGTTCAAAGTTGATGTCCCCAACAGGAATCACCACCTTAAACTGACTGAATAATACCGTCTTTGACAATTGCTCTTGTTTTTGGCACAAACTTCTACTATTTTTCTGATCATATGTTTACAAGTTTAGTCTGTTGTATAGTAGCGTGTAATGTATTTACTCTACTTTTACTGACACTTTTCTGCCCTCTATTCCTCTGGTTTCTGTGGTGCACTGTCATCTTCTATTGTTTCCTGTTTAGGTCGTAGCGGTCTAAAGACTCGTGCCCGTGCCACCGGGGCCGGGGCTGGGGCCGGGTCTGCCCCTCCACTCCATCATGCTGCCCATCATCATTTGGCCGGGGCCGGCCAAACGGTACCACTTCCTCCATTTACCTCATCGGCTGCCCACCAGCCGCCCTTGGGCAGTTTCGATCCCTCCAGTCCCCAGCACACCCCCTCTATCCCCTCACCCCACCACCTTCAGTATCATCATCATCAGGGAGGCATGCCCTTGGGGGCTACTGCCGGGGCAGGCGGCTCCAGTGGTGCCCCAGCCTCCAAGAAACAGTCTATGGGCAGTGGGGCGGCTGCTGCCTCCGTGGTGCCCTACCCTCGTCGTGAACTGCCCCCCGGCCCCCACGCCTCTTCTACAACGGCTGGTGGTATTGGAGTCCCACCTGGTTCCGCCCTGCATAGAGAGTGGCCTCGGCCCACTGCCCATAGCTAGCCTCATACTCCCCCCCCTTCCTAGTTGATGCTAATGCTGCTTGCAGTGATGGAACTGGGTCCGTTTGGGTGATTTTTTGGGGTACCCGACCACTGGGTATAAGCCTACCCGACCTGATTTACCACAATTTTTGTCAAATATTTACTTTTCATTGAAGTATATAATTTGAAAATTTGAAAACATTTAGTCCTTCTGTGTAAAACAAGAACTATGACTTAATTAACGTATTTCAGACTCTCATTTAGCTCTGAACTCATGAACTTAGCATCCTTCTTAGAAAAAAATCGAGATTGTTTTAGGATTTTTGGACCCAGTTCCATCACTGACATTTTGAATTGATTGATATGATATGATCAGATGATGATATGTGATGTAGTATAGTATTGTTTTCTTTATGTATGTATATTTTGTTGTGTTTTATTTTTATAGGTACCATACCGTATTTTTGTACATTATAACATGTCTAATATTTATAGGGTTTATTGTCTGTTTTTATGTTTAGAATATCAAGGCTGGATGTTTTATTTCGTTTAGATGATATAATTGGGAGTAGTTAAGTCTTGTCTCGTTCCTCTTACAACGGCCGAAGAAAAAAATTAGCTTTAAGTGTTGTTTGAATAACCAAATCTCTTCTCACTGAGCAAAATATGTGTGTGTAAAGTGTGTCATCCACGGTATATATTTGGTAGCTATTTTCTGATTTCGGTCAGCTTAGTTTACCACTATGGCAAACTGTCTATTTTGTCAGGCCGCACTATGACTCATTATTCAACTTGTTTGTTTTAAAGTTTAAGGTATCAAGTTTGAAATTTGGCTAATTGAACTGTTTCTATGAACTTTTATCGTTAATTTGTCTAGAAACATTGGTCTATGTCGTGGTAGAAGGTTTCGACTTAACCTGGCTCTGCTGTCGTCTAGAGCATTAGTGTGTAATCTATGTAGGCACTAGGCTGATGTTATGTTCAGTATTTTCTAAATTTATGGGAATTTTTTAAAGCAATAATTATTAAACTGTTCTTTTGAATGGGATGGGGTACTCGGTTGAAAAATGAGGGCGCAGGGACGTCTACCACAATTAATGTCAATGTTTGGTGTAAATTTTCTACTCCCCATAATATGCAATGTAGTAGGGGCGTATCTAGGATTTTGAAAGGATGGGGTGGTCTGGACATAAATTTCCCAAAATATGACCACATTTGCCTAAAAATAGCTACAAAGCAAGGTGGGATTTCCCATGGTAATGTATGGCATAATTTGAATTGTTCCTATTTTTCCGAACATTTTAGGGTATTGGAGAGTGCCCGAATCCTTGTAGGGGCGCCCCAAGTCTGGAGGAAACCCGATTTCTGGGGGCCCCCTCTGTAAGAAAAAAGTCGTGTATATATATATATATATATATATATATATATATATATATATATATATATATATATATATATATATATATATAGGGATGCACCGGGGCCTGGCCCCGGCCCCGGCCCCGGCACCGGGGCCCCGGTAGTCGGGCCCCGGCTCCGGCCCCGGCCCCGGCCCCGGTAGTCGGGCCCCGGCCCCGGCGGTCAGGCCCCGGTACCGACCGGGGCCAAAAATTAGCAAAATTTTGTGAATTTTTGACATTTTTTGACCAAAATTTTGAATTTTCGCAAGTCAAAAAGTGCTACAAATCGTTTGTTTTCACGCCGATATTAATGAAAACAAGGATAGTAACGTTTGTATATCGAAAATTATTGCAAAATTTAAATATATTATATATATATATATATAATTATTATTAGGATAATTATTTTGTCGCCCCTCATTAAATTATGTACGTATACCATGCATGTTTCTTAGGTTGTCTAATTATTATGCGTGTCTAACAAAGCAAGTACAGCTGGAAAAGTACCAACAAGATCTATTTTGTTTCAGTTTAGTTGTAAGCCCTGGGTTACACTGGCTTCGTGAGTGACAAATTGCGCCGGGGTCGGAGCCTGCAAATTGTTGGGGGGGGGGGGGTGGAACAGGAAATTGTCCAAAATTTTCCTAGAAATTCAGATTTCGCATTAATTTAAATGTTTTTGTTGTTTTTCAAGTCGCTAAGACAACTACGTAACGATTTGTAGCAATTTAACCTACATATTCTACGTTTTCCTAGATTGCTCGTTTCTCGCCGTTTCCAGCATTTTCTACAGGTTATATTATAGAAACTGTCGCGAACAGTCAGTGTTTAAGTTGTAGACAGTTGTTTTGTCGTGCAGTCACGCTTTGTGTTCAGTCAGACCTTATTATATATTGCTACTGAACTGCTGTTCTATCTTAGATATATCATTTTGCCAAAGTTTATTATACAAACAATTGAATTGCGTGCAATGTCGTTCATATGTATATACAGTTATTCGCGCAGCAGTATGCAAGCGGACTATCCCTGCAGTAAATGAGTAGAATTTATTGCTTTTAATTAATGATTTCTGCTGGAGATATGTACGTATATTTGGACTCCAACACAAGTGTATGATAGAAACCGGGATTAGATTAGCAAAAACGCCTAAGCAGTGATATTTATTTTTCATTCGATGTATTGTAGGATTGCTTGTGTATGCTGTTGTAATAAGTTGAAATAGGTGTATACAAGGTACAATTTGTGGTTGCCGTGTTGATTGTTCCTTTGGGCTTCTTTTTTATCTACCTATGGTAATATTCTGTTTCCTGCAGAGGCTGGTGAAGGACCGTTTTCACTCTTCCTTCCTATTCCGTCTTGTTTTTAATTATCTATTTTCTCTTTCGTTAGTTCTGCTGTTGGTGCTTGTTTATTTGTTTGTTTGTTTGTTTGGCTGTTTTTATGGCAAGGTAAACTATATGTATGTACATCTAATGCACTGCTTTTAGTGCCGATGCGGTCAGATACTACTGCTAATATGGACTGAATAAATTTATTAATAGCGCTTGTGACAGTTGGCTAGGTGGGTTTTAGTAGAGTTGTTCGGGGGCTGGTCCCGGGAGCCGGCTCCCAAGCTATCCAGCCCCCTTCCCGAATTTGGTGTCCTTTCCGCGGCCCAGCCCTCAATTTTAGGGTGACCCGGCCCCTGCCCCCAACCCAAACCATTCTAACCTTGACATATCTGAATAAACGACTTGTATTGGTCCACTTAAAACATGAATTTAGTGCATAGCTGGCTGTAAGTCCAATAGTACACATTTCTGATGTGTCTGGAAACCTTTTTGCGCTTTACTCCAATGATGGCGATGTATAGACAGTTTTTCTCTGTTTCTGCAACCTTTCTTGATAAATGTGGTCATGAATGTGTGGCTGCTGTCTACAGCCTACTAAGGTTGCTGTCGTGCCGTCCTCTCTGAAATAACTGAGTCAAGTAAAGGACGATTGCATAGGAAACAAACGTGGTTTAGTTGCGAAATTTGCTTCATCTTAGTCAGCCTTTTGCCAAGTGGAGGTAAGGACTTGGTTCCGTTTTGCGTTCGCAATGAATTTTTGTTTAACCCGTCTATTTTTATTTCTATTGGATGCTTATATCAAGCGCATGGACAAGCCAAAGGATAAAATTCAAGCTGGTGGTGCAGATTGCGCATTGTATATACAAATTAGACCCATCTGTAAAACTTGGTAATTTTTTACAGCCACCTCACCCCAGTCGGTTCGCCGGTTAGGGGTAGTGACTAGTGTCAGCAAAATTTTGAACATTGTCTGGGTGGTGGGGAAGCTGACACTGAATAACTGCAGTCGCAATTATCCGAGGTGTTGTACAAGGCTATCAGTACGTCCATTACTTTCACCGTAATGGAGGTCCTGTGGCAGCTCCACCTCGCAGGCAGCAACCCCTTGACATTCTCGATAAATTGCCCAAGGTGGGAATTCAAGGGTTTCCCCTAGAGTACTACCAAGAGTGAATAACAGATAAGAGTATGACACTCTTACACTAGCATGAACAAATCGTGCTAGGTATGCTCGGTGCGTTAACTCTGGACCCCCCCCCTCCCGGAACTTCCAGGGGGGGTCCCACTTTGCACTATCTACACGCTTTCATATAAGCGTGTGTCTGCTCGCTGATTGACCCATTAGCCTAAGGCTTACTGTAGGTAATTAATTAGTTATTTTAATTAATTAATTATAATTTAATTAGGTTAACACAACTAGAAAACTAATACGACAACTTTGTAGAAATTTTCTGCTCTTTTCAAGGATATAGAAATTGTTTCATAATACAAAAATTCGTAGGAATGTAAGCTGCAACAATTTTTATATCACTAGAAAGAGCAGAAAAAATGCTACAAGGTTGCCGCATTAGTTTTTTAATTACGTTAATCTAATTAAAGTTATAATTAATTAATTAAAATAACCAAATAAGAGCATGAAACTCTTACGCTACTATGTACTAAACATGCTTGACATGCTCGGGTCGCTAACTCGGGAGTCGGGACCCCCCCCCCCCGAAAGTCTCGGGGGGTCCCACCCTACACTAATTACATGCTTTCATATAAGTGTGTGTCTGCTCGCTGATTCGCTAATTAGCTTAGGCTTACGATAGGCATTTTATTAGTAATTTTTAATTAACTAAATATAACTTTAACTAGGTTAATGTAATTAAAAAACTAATTGGACAACTTTGTAGCATTTTTTCTGCTCTTTCCAACGATATTAAAATTGTTGCAGATGCAGACTACATTCCTACGAATTTTTGTTTTGTGCAACAATTTTTAAATCATTGAAAAGAGCAGAAAAAATGCTAGAAAGTTGTCGAATTAGTTTTTTAATTACATTAACCTAATTAAAGTTATAATTAATCAATTAAAAATTACTAATAAAATGCCTATCGTAAGCCTGAGCTAATTAGCGAATCAGCGAGCAGACACACACTTATATGAAAGAATGTAATTAGTGTAGGGTGGGACCCCCCGAGACTTTCGGGGTGGGGGGGGTCCCGAGTTAGCGACCCGAGCATGTCAAGCATGTTTAGTACATAGTAGCGTAAGAGTTTCCTACTCTTATTCTATTATGTACTCTTGAAATAACTAATAAATTACCTACAGGAAACCTTAGGCTAATGGGCCAATCATCGATCATACACACACTTATATGAAAGCGTGTAGATAGTGCAACTGCAAAGTGGGACCCCCCCCCCGGAAGTTCCGGGAGGGGGGGTCCCGAGTTAACGCACCGAGCATACCTAGCATGATTTGTTCATGCTAGTGTAATAGTGTCATACTCTTATCTATTATACACTGTTGGTACTACAATGCGGCTCCAGTTTGAAGCCGGAGTGAACAATGATCAGAGTAGGTCCATTGTTCAATGTCAGATCCCGGATCTAGACAAAATTATGCGGCGGTGAATTTAAAATTCAATAATTTGGAAAATTTGAAAAACCTATATTTAGTCGAATTCCATAGAATGTGGCTATGTAAAAAATTTCTTTCCACTTTGATATATTTATTTTTTCACTTGAGTGGTGAATTTTTGCACTGGCTGGTTCACATTTGGGACAGCGGCTAATTAAATAAAAATTAATTGCCACTCTGCAAATTAATTATCACGATGAAACTTGCTGTAACTATTGTGAAATTCGAAAGAAACAAGTTGACAAGAAATTGTCTGATATGAAATAAATATATGCTTTTTTCAGATTTTTAAAGACAAAAATTAATGATTTTAAAAAAGTGGTGCAAATAGTGCACAATAACTATAATTAGATGTTTTTCTAAGGATAGGAAATAAATGTAAAAACAGCCAACACCAACGGCCGCCCCTTCGCATCCATGTACTATTGCGTAGTAATGGCGATAATTTCTGAAAAGCAATAACTTTAATATTACTTTATTTGTTTTCAATATCAATCATTTATTGGTTTTTCTAGTGAGCCTTGAGCTTGTTGCGAACTTCTGCCCTCCGCTTCCCCTATAAAGCTGAGCCTGAAACTTAAGGTGGTGTTATCCTTAGGTGCAGTGCTTTTGTCTTTGTGGTGCTTTCTAAAATGCTATGGCTATATATCAATTTCGGGAATTAGAAAGCGCTTTTTACATCGTTTTAAACATTCTCACAAACAAACAAACACACACAAATTCACACAAACAAGGTTACCAGAGATGAAACCGGGTCACCGGGTCACCGGGTCAGTTCGGGTCACTATATTGACCGGGTCACCGGGTCAGGAGCTCTGACCCGGTCTTGACCCGGTATTTGTCATTGGGGGATTTTTTGCTGTTGTATGTAGGATACTTTTCATAGTTTTTACCAGTTTTTGTCAACAGAAAACTTCAATAATGACTCAAAAACTAGCAAAAGAAATATTTTTAACTTAATCGTGTAGTTTTTTAAATGCTTGTCGCTGTAGTAGTGTACTCATAATATTTGTAATGTCCTGTCAAGCTTAGATCTAGGTTGAAAACTACAATGCTTGCGTTCAATTTTAACTAGAAACTTAAAATTATTACAATGGCCCTGAGAGTCTGAAATCTTTATTTTAAAATCTAAAATTCTCCATGCTCAATCTACTGTGAGTGATTTATCGCTGCTACTACCATATTTGGAGAGGAGGTCAGATCAGAGGTCAGGTCAGACTGTGGGTTTCATTCAAATCACGGTAAGCTGGAAAATCTCAGCAAAACAAGGTTTACAGATTCTGAGTTTTACTTTGCAGTTTTTGCAATTGTTATGGCTTACTATCTTTTGGAACTAATTGTGATTGATTTTATTTATAGAATATATTGTCTAAATCCTAGTCATATCATAAGCAAGAATATTTCCAAAAATCTCCGCTGAGTGAAACTTCAATTATACAACTAAATATTTTACTAAAATTTATAATGATAAAACACAAAAGTGCTAATGTTAAACTCTATGATTAGAATTAGATGATATGATGGCTTTGGCATCGTATTTTGTTCCAATTTGTTTGATTCGAAAAGCTATGTAGTTTACTTCACATTATTGAGTGCGAAAACGTGCAAATCAGTTTTGATTTTTTCCTGCTTAGGAACTGTCTCAAATTTCAAGATGAAATAAATCGTATTTTTCAACAAAAATGCGTTTGCAAGATCGTATATGCGACTTATTTTTTGACTTCACTAAAAACTAAAAAAAGCCATAAAATTGCTTCCCGGTTACGTTTTTCCACACTGCTGTACAATAGCTTCAGCTTTTTAGCCTAGTTGTTGTTGCAAGCAAAAAGTAGAAAACTTTGGCTGTCAGACAAAATAAATGCATAAGAAAACGCATATCAGCTGTAAAATGAAACGTTTTAATAAATCGTATTATTTGATTTTTAATTTGAGACAGTTCCTTACTACAATATATACTTTCCAACGTTACTACTTTAAGGAAAGCAAAACGTTAGCCCAACTTCTTATTTTAGCCGCCAAAAATGTCCAAAAAGGTAAAAACACTCACCGCACCCAATAAACGTATTTTTTCAATTTTTCCAAGCTTAAACCTGAATTTTCAAAAATACCGGGTCACCGGGTCAGGAGCAGGGTTTTTTGCGTCCAGATGTGCGTCTGGACGCAAAGTTTCTTATCTGGACGCAATGAAATTTTAGCGGGACGCAAGCTAGACGCAACATTATTTCGGGAGGAAATTCACTTTTGTAAGAGTAAAAACTTTAAATGTTTCCAGTACCAATTTTTCCGTTTTTTCCAAAAATTTCTGTGGGTCCTGGGGGCTCCGCCCCCAGACCCCCGGTGTATCCCACTTTGTCATGTCACTTTGGAATGCCAAGGTGCAAGGTCATGCCTCAATGTTACTCAATGTTATCTGATAAAGTTGTTGTCCACCTGCATCCATATATATATATATATATATATATATATATATATATATATATATATATATATATATATATATATATATATATATATATATCAGATCTTTTCGAACTCGTGAATTTCACTTCAATAAATACATAGAGATTACGGATCTCTTGAACTTTATGACCACAAAGACTCAACACGGTCTCCTTTGAACTTAGTTACTGATTGCTACGATAAACATTATTAATTGATATCTATATCATTCGAAAGCTCTTAACATGCTCTAACCGACGATGTGAAACATTTGGTCGTATGTTATCTCATTAACAAGTTAAGCTTAAAGAGATGCAAGATGAAAACAAACTACTTATACCGTTGAATAGAGCACGCCTAGAGCTTTCGAATGATATAAGTATTACCGAATAATGTTCATCGTAGCAATCACTAACTAGCTTTAAAGTGGACCATGTTGACACCTTGTGGTCATAAAGTTCAAGAGATCCGAGATTACTAGGTGCAGTTATATACACTTATATATATTTATACATTTACATTGTTCTCATTCAACAGGTCAGGCAGGATCCAGATTTAATAGTATTTACAAATGCTTCACTGTTTTGCCGTTGAATAATGCTGCACGGAGCATACACGCTTCTCTATTGACTTTATACTGACTTTATTCAAAATTCATGAATTCACAGATGCCATTAACACAAAAAATGCACTAGCGTTTAGGAGCTTTAGTTAGAATAGATGTAACAGTTGCCAAATTAACCTTTTTAATCATTTCCACATTGGATTTAATCTGTAATTTCGAAAAATCTCTAACTTCTGGGGGGCTCTGCCCCCCAGACCCCCCGGTGGTCATTTGCAATAATCCTGCTATTAAAGATCACCAGTTCTCAAACTTTTCGAAACCGAATGTATGTTTTAATATTTGCTACCTTTCTTCTCAATGATATTCCTAAACGTTTCATAAATTTTTAATACTTTAATTAGTTTAACTAACATTGAAATAATGTGTGTCAATAATATATATCGAAAATTACTAAGTTCTGCAACGGACGCCAAATAAAATCTTTTTAAACATTTCCATTACTGATTATTTTGTAATTTCAAAAAATTCTTCAACTTCTGGGGGGCTCCGCCCCCAGACCCCCCGCCGTGTATGTTGGACGCATCTATATTCTAGGTAGGCAATCCCAAGAGTCCTATAATCGTGCATTACAGTTAAGCAGCATCAGCTTTCTAAATAGTCTAAATAGCTTTCACTAAAGAACGTATCGAAATTTTCATAAATAAAACAATTTTTGCACTAAAAACACGCTAAAACAAGAATTCTGCCTGGACGCAAAATTTCTTAACGGGACGCAACTTAAATTTAGCGGGACGCAAGGTTGACGCAAATCCGAAAACCAAAAAACCCCTGGTCAGGAGTCGACCGGGTCAGTAAATAGTGACCCTATTTTATCTCTGGGGCTTACGAAACTAATAAAATTAGCAAAAAATTAGCAAGAATTTTTTGACTTAATGGCTAAACATTTATAGGCTAAAAAATTTTAAACATCGATTTCTCAAAACTGTAGAATCGGCCAAAAGTTTTTAGTGCCGTGATATGCCCATGGTTCGAGGGACGTTTTTTGAATTTGGCTCCGTAGGTCTTAACGGTTGACACAACGGCCAAATGCACGAAAGCACGAAATTTCACCAGTTCTCGTTGAGTTTTCTTGCAACTAGAAACATTTCAGCCCAAATTAAGAAAAACATCCCTCCGCAGAAGTGCTAATTTCCATTCTGCCAAAAATCTCCGAATTCCGTTGAGCAGGTTTTGAGAAAGCGATGTTCAAAACAAAACAATCACAGTTTTGCCAAAAACGGTTTTCGGCCAAATCTCAACCAATTACCTTCAGTTTCGGCTAATAGCCATTGAAAAAGTTTGCAATTAGACTGTGTATCGATTGGGTAGTCGTCTGTAAAATTTGGCAGTAATTTTGAAAAACTGATATCTTTGACTAGAAAATGGCCATGCTTTAACCTTAAAAACAGTTTTTTGCTTATGGTGGCTTAGCCAGTGGAAATATATTGTGCCCACCCTAAACATTTTCACTTTGATATGTTGGCTAACGATGCGCGAAAAAGTAGCTCGCTCCTCGACTAAATGTCGTGCCAACCCGTTCGTAGCCCCCTTAACCGGTTGTAAGGTTGTAAAGCAAAATCTTCATTTTCGCTTCCTCCTTCCAGCCATAATAACCAATCCGTTGTGCGTGTACCTACTGGAAGCCTAATGCCAAAAACCAAAACTTTCTTATCTTTTGGCCTAGAAATACGGGACTGGTGCTATGATGTTATGTTGTGCTAAGTTAAGGAGCACAAAATAGGTTATTTTGTAAGTTTTAGCTATTTATGTAAAGAATTAAAGCAGTATATGTGAAAAATATCCGAAAGGAAACCAGCACCTTTAAGTTGCATGATAATAAAAAGAAATGGGCCAAGTCGGTCTTCTACATCTTATTACGTTGCGATGCGACTATTCCCTTTTACCCTAGCGTACATTAGGTATTTGCTACTTGCAATTAAAATTCACACAGTCCCTCTCACAACAACTCGCATAGATTTACTCTGTCTACTACAGTATACAGTTATTCACAGAAGGACTATCTGACCAGGAGTTGATTAATACTCAGTCTCTGACAGCACTGCTTCATGGCTTGGCTGGTTCCACGCTCCTCCCGAAGGTGTTGGTTAAGGCAGGAAGGCTGACAGTTCAAAATCGAGGAGCTCCCGCGATCGTACAGTACCAGATTTCGCTTACCATAACCGCCTTCAAAAAATACTCCTTGAGCAGCTAACGGCAGAATTAGAAGCAGGTAAAACCAATCTTTAGTAGATCTCATCATGATACTTAATCAAAAATATCTGTCTCTGAAATAAGTAGAACTTAAATAACTAAGACCTACTGGCGCGAGTGGGGGAGAGTAATTAGAGCTTACAGAGCTAATTTACATTAAAGCTCACATACCTAAACAGATATTTGAGTGGCAAACAGACGAGTTTTTCTAGTTCCGTATTTCTGCATTTCTTAAGGCTGTTTCTTTCATTAGAGCTTGAATTAATTACATATTCCTCTATTATCTGTTGTGGGAGTAGCGCAGACATTTTCGGCAGCTAAAAACAATGAACATAATCTGTTTGCTTTGTCTGTACACTGAAAAGTTTGACTGAGCTGTGAGGCCTAGATTACACTAGCGCACAAGCACAAGCACAACGCAGAGTTGAGTTCGGTTTGACGTTTTGCACAAGCACGACGCCAACAGCCAATCAAATTGTTTTACTCTATGAACAGAAGGCTGTGGCAAAACTGAATTTGAAATACTATGGACTATACCGATGCAAACTTGAGTCCTATAGCACCACCCTCAAAGGAGGAAAACAGAGAGTTGTCATGTTATGGTTTAAATTTGCAAGCTAAACTTTTTCCTCGGTGAAAGAGCTTGGTTACACTACACACCGTCCCTGAGCCGATCGATACCGTTTCGAAATTCTGCCTGAAGACGTTTCGTTTGCCTGACGAAGGTTATTACAGGCACAGAGCAATAAGAAAAGCAATAGCAATGAAGAGAAAAGCGTATACTGTTGTTTGGTGCACTGCAACCAACCTAAGTAGGTGTATACAGTCTTAAGGCAGATCCTGATATCAGCGACGCACCGCTGAATTTGTTAGAAACCGAATGAGTCTGTTTTAACAGCTAAACAGATTGCGTTGCTCAAAACAACACAATGAAACCTTCCTAACTAAAAGAGATCCTCTTAATGGCAGCGTTGGCTGAATGAAGGGAAGTTTGCTGCCCCTATGACGCTATTAGAGAGTATCGTCAAAGGGTGTTTATTAGAATTTCCCCCTGGGACAAAATTAATTAAAGAGGCACTTAATTAGCTGAGTAATTAAGATAAGGGGCGAGTGACTAACGTCACTGACCGTGCAACCTTTTACCTAACTTGTGTGGCGTAGGCTGCTTTGATCTTTGCGACGGAGTCCTCCTGTGGGATTTAAGGGAATAAAAAACTTCTGACTGTCATAGTGGGTGGGTGGGTGTGGCCTAATGGACCGACAAATAAAATTTGAATGACACCATTAAAAGAGTTGGAAACTATGAGAAATCGGCTCAGATTTCCGGCATTATCCCTGGATTCTTTTCAGGGAAAACGGCTTGAGGTTATCTCTCCGAAGACAAAGCACTATTGTTAAGCAGACGTAAAACCAGCACAGAAACCCTTACTGGTGTTCACTCGTGGGACAGTTTGAAATTAACCCAATTACTGTCTTTAGAGAAAAGCCGCCATCCTCCAAATTCGTGCCAGATTGCACAAAGAAAGGACTGGCGGGGGTGTAGAACAAACTCATCTGCTGTTAATGAGTTACTCAGCCTCGTTAAGCTTAAGTGAGATTAAAGTTGTGCTTAACGGCCGGCTCAAGTTAGACCACCCTCACATTCTAAGCTTTATAATTAAGACAAAAAGAAACTTGTGTTCAAAACTTTCTCCATCTTAAACTTAACACGTACATATGAAAATATGCAAGGTTAGAGCCAACCGTTCCCAAATAGTTTCCCAAATAGGAAATCCGCAAAATATGCGTTGTGTTTATAAGCATCTTAGTAATATTGAAAAATCATAAAATACAAGTATTCGCATACAGGATTCGAAGTCCACTCCGAATACCCGCGGACACATTTTACTACCTGGAACTGCCCAACCGGGCAAACCTGGTGAAGTCTTTATTCTCACCTGGTAAGCTCTGAAAACTCAAATTTATAGAAATTCGCGTCTGAGGTGTACATATTTACATGTGGATAGGGAATGTCAATACTGTAGATGCTTTCCTGGAGCAGACACAATTATTTAGCGCCGCTTTGCTGACTGCAAAAATGTTATTGCTGCAGGGGTCATAATTGCTAACTTATGACTGAACTTAACTTAACTTATGTCATTAACTTATTAACTATTATAGTTGTTGGATGCAGTGTTTGCGAGCGTCATTCGACTTTATCTGGACGGGTCTGGGCCGGACACAAAAAAGAGATCAAATTTTAAATTGTCGGCCAACTTGGTTAAATTTAAATTTGCTGACAAATTTTTAACGTCTACTTTGGTAGTGGGACACTTCGCCACACTTTAATTGCTCCTTTTGTAAATACAAAGAGAATCCCAATTGACACTCAATTATTACACATTATGGAGAGGAGGGGGCAAGACATTGTGAAGCTATGTGCACATTTTGCCAAAGTCAATCAAATGTAAGTGTAGCAGTCTTAAAAACTTCTACAGAAATTATATAAACCGCACAATGGGTCATATTCTAGTAACTAAATTAATTTAAATTTAAAACATTTTTTCCTGTAAAAAGTTGGCACAACGTTAAATGAATGAATTTGTATTGATTAATGAAGGAAAAATGAAGATTTCAAATGATAATTGAAATTTTTTAAAACTGAAATTTTACATATATTGTTTTGGCACACCTATAAAACTTAATTTACAAACTTAGAAACACAATCATAATGTTTTAACGAATTTAGAATTTGCACGTTAGTTTCTATAGGAGTTGCCCCCTCTTTAAACACATCTACATGAACTATCTTTTAGTGTTCAAGACTGAGGTCAAGTACCCAAAGAGAACAATAGTGTGGCGAACTGTCTCACAATCGTCTACTTTCTACTCTGGCTGCATAGTGCGATTGTGTGACGTTTCTCCCACAAAAGGGTTCCGCTGACATTTCTAATTTATCATAAATGACATTTAGAGCGGGCGAAATAAAAGAAGTTAAAGGTCACAGTGATACGTAAAATCGGCCTAAGATTTTAAGGTTTAAAGTTAAAATAAATTAAGTCAGTTTCAAGTTAAATTAGTTACGTTTATGTAGTTGGTTGTACGTTTTCCTTGGCTAATGTTTTATCTAAACTAAACTTTTAAAAAGTCCAATTTAGTAAGTTCGTATTAAAAATTTTGTATGGATGCATACTGGAAGTTGATGAATTAAAAAATTTGAAAATATTATTAATCAGTGTATATTATGTAGATTTTGTGATTCGTAAGCAGTGTATTTGTAACATTCTGTAAATATATACTGTTTTATGTTTTACGAAATAATTTCAAATGTCAGAGATTCTCATAGTCAAGCGTAAATCACTAAAATGGGGTCTTTTCAGATTACCCCCCACCACTCAAAGTTCTTAAAACTAGACCAAATGAGCTGAAATTTGGTGAGGGTATGTTTTCGACCACGCTGAGTTCAAATATCGCAAAATTTTTCGATTTCGGGAAATTCGATTTTTTTCGATTTCTAAAGGGGGACCAAGGGTAACCGAAAAATTTTTTGTCTACGATTTGCTGAAAAGTTGTATATAGGGGTTTTCTGGGCCGCAGAACACGAATCTGAAGTCCGTTTTTTGATTCAGCGTTTCGTTAGCTCAGCATACGCTTACAACTTAAGCTTACAACTTTAGCTTATATCAAGCTAACGAAAAGCTGAATCAAAAAACGGACTTCAGATTCGTGTTCTGCGGCCCAGAAAACCCCTATATACAACTTTTCAGCAAAATCGAAGACAAAAAATTTTTCGGTTACCCTTGGTCCCCCCTTAGAAATCGAAAAAAATCGAATTTCCCGAAATCGAAAAATTTTGCGATATTTGAACTCAGCGTGGTCGAAAACATACCCACACCAAATTTCAGCTCATTTGGTCGAGTTTTAAGAACTTTGAGTGGTGGGGGGGGGTAATCTGGAAAAGACCCCTAAATGCTCATAAATTCACAAAGAAATTATTTAAAAACTTAAAAACTGTATAACTTTGTAAAAATTGTGAATTTGGAATGATAGCTTCGGTTTTGTACACATAAAATTAAAGTATAATCACTAAACCATTACAGTACTGTAACAAGGAACGTATGAAGAGGTGTACGGTAGAAGAGTTAGAAAAGGAGAATTAATTGGGCAGAAATCATGCTGAGTTAAGTGGCAGATGATTAATAGTTCTCCCAAATTCCAACAGTAAAATGTGGGAGAAACGACACACAGCCGCATAGTGCATTCTAGCTCCTCCAAAGCCATGTCCTCAAAACAATAATAACGAACTGCAAGTTTTTGCATTAAAATCATTCAATTATGCAGACGCACGGAGTGCAAATTGCGTCATACGACAAAGGTTAAAAGTTATCTTCACCACGCATGCACCTCCTAACATTTTAATTTGAAAGGTTTGCACTATATAACTTAGAGGTAAAACAGTACTAAACTTGTAAAATCCGGAGATCCTAAGCCTTGAAAAGTAATTAATAACGTAAGTATTAAGCTATCAATCTGGCGATTTTGCATATTCTGAAAATTGAGCTATAGAATATTTGAACATTCCCTATTCAAGTAACAAAACTAGAGATTATATTTTAGGGTTTACATTTTGCTACTGATTGATATGTTTTCCGTTTCTTATAGCATCTTTGATTCGGATTAGACCTAACTGATTATCTGGGATTCGCTATCGTTTTGTTAGAAACGGGATAAAGCTGAGCTCCTATATTTTGCGGGTCCGAGGTTTAGCACCCGGGAGGCGCGGCCTCCCAAATATCCTCAGTCCGACTAGGAAGTCAAGGGTTACACTAATGAGTTACGTGCTGTCAAGAGTCCATAATTTATTTCTTAATATTATAGAAGAAGAGTAAGCCACTAGAGGGCTTCTCTTCTTGGCATTGCGTAACGGTGCTCCGACCACAATACGCGAATGTTCCCCCGTTTGGTGTGGGGGGGGGTAGGCAAAAGGGGTCCCCGTTTGGTGGGGGGGGGTAGGCAGACTGGGGTCCCCGGTTGGGGGGGGGGGGTCGCAAAGTCAGGCTAAGATTGGATGAATCTGATTGACTGTTGGCGACCCTCCCCCCAAACGGGGACCACTTTTGTCTCCCCCCCCACTAAACGGGGACCTTTCATTGCTACCCCCCCCACCAAACGGGGACCTCTCTTTGCTACCCCGCCCCACGAAACGGGGACCTCTCTTTGCTACCCCCCCCCACCAAACGGGGACCCATTTGCGAATAGAACAAAAACTACCGTAATCCTCTGCTCTACCCCCCCACCAAACGGGGAGGGGGTCTCTGCAATCTGATTGGCTGTTGGCTACCCCCCCACCAAACGGGGATCTCTTTCTGCTACCCCCCCCCCCCCACCAAACGGAGGGGGGGTATGCTTTGTCGAAGAGAGCAACCCCCCCCCCACCAAACGGGGGAACATTCGCGTATTGTGGGCGGAGCACCGTTACGCAATGCAGTGAAGAGAAGCCCTCTAGTGGCTTACTCGGTAGTGGGACACTTCGCCACACTTTAATTACTCTCTTTGTAAATACAGTTTACAGTCAACTGGAAACGAGAAGGAAAGGGAGGGGGCAGGATAAACTATATTAAGCTATTGTGAGACGATTTCTGTACACTACTGCAATAAAGTGGTAACTAATAAAGTTTTCTATTGTTTTTAAAAACTTCTAAAGCAATGTTTACTCTGAAAAGTACCATTTATGGCTAGTTTCAATTTGAATTTATAGGTATTCTCTGCAAATATTTTCTGATTTTTAAATCAAAGCATATTCTTCTTGAAGTAAGATAAAAACAATTTTGCATTTAAATTAGTGAAAAGTTTATTTTTCTAAGTTTTATTATGTATTAATATTTGGACATTATTAATATTTTTAAAAAGTTCAATAAAAAAATAACAAATATATAATAAACGCACTAAGAGTACTATCTATTTTTGCAACTATTGCCCCCTCTTTAAACATTACAGTTAAAACCCGTTCCTAATATTTAAGTCTAAGGTCAAGTACGTAGAGAACAATAGTGTGGCGAAGTGTCTCACAATCGGCTTACTCTTCTTGTTATATTAGTGCAATTATGCACTCTTGGTGCTATGCTAAATTTGACCTTTTTCATGGGAGGTTAATGGAGTTAAACGAGCTAGAAGAGTTATTTTAACTCTAAACTTCACTATTTTAAACAAATGATGTCCTGACAACTGAGTAAGCTTAGTGACATGGCGTTGTTCCGAAGTCTCATCAAACCGACAAACCAACTGTGGAAAGAATGAGCGTTACGTCTCCCAGAAAATAACTCAATCAAAGATATCTGTTGAAAGTACTGCACATGATTTGGTCGGTCAAATCCAATCATCACAGCGCCTCTAAAGCTACAACGTGGTCAACCAATTATTTCTTTCTGCATCCAGCTGTGTACAAACAGCTGTCTACTTGTCGGAAGCAATCAAGAATTTTCATTAGGAAGGAAAGTTTTGTGAAAGTGAAAAAACAAAGCTTCCAAACATAGTTGTCTGTTTCGCGCAGCAGGGAATTGTGTGAATGTGTAGGTGTCTTTTCTCACCACTTTTGTGGTGTAATGGACAGCGCTCTCGTGTACAGGACGGTGGGTAGGAGGTTCGATTCCCGGCAGAGCCAAATCTTGGCAATTAAGTAGGAAAACCAGACGCTCGCCTCCGCTTTTCTCAGATTATGTTTCAATGCTAACAAGACAACGTTCAATAAACAAATGTACATATCCCCATTTTAAGGCTCATTAGTTTGTAATTGGACATTAGCTGGAGGAAACTTTTATGCAAAGGCAGTGGAGTGAGAAGTTTATAACTGGTATCTAAATGTAATCATCATTATTAGGACTATCAACAATGACATCAACAACAATCAACCCTCAAGACCGTTGTTCTATATTTAGAAAAAGTTTCCGTGGAAAGCTCAGATAAAACTGAACAAATACCAAAATGGAACTGAGTATAAATTGTTACCCGTAGATCCTAGTTGGCCGTTTTTAATACCATGACCAAGAGTGCATTACTTATTCTTTTCAGTAACTACTGAGAGTAAGATCACGAAGATACCCCCTTGTTCTCCGATCATAACATCTCAAGTGTTCTTCCCTTTCGGGGGTGAACAGTATCGATCCCCCTCCCCTTCTATGACAACTAGCCAATCAGATTGCAGAAACTTGTCTTTGTGAGTAGAGCGTCCCTTTAGTTTGATTGGCTGTTTAGCACCCCCCTCAGAAAGAGAGGGAGTCATCCCTCGCAACGAATGAGAACGCTTTCGCCTACATTCCTTCCAAATAGAGGGTGGTCGAGTAAAGTTAAAATTAACTCATTAACGGCTTCAAAAAAGGATTCAGCTTGAGAGGTTTAAATCCGCTTAACTCTTTCTTGGTAGAAACCCTCGGAAAACAGGGCTATACGGTCACCATTCCTACAAGTAATGTATTTAAGGTGACAGGGTAGCCGAAGACCAAATTTTATGACCAAATTTTGGATTTTATGCAAATTAGAGCTACTAGACAATACGTTCTTGCTTACATATGCACCCTTTATTAATTATACACTACTACCAAAACCAAACCATGCACCAAACATCTATAATATTGTAATAAACCAGTACAGACATAGCATACATTAACAATTAACATTATTAAAACAATGAACTGAAATTAACAAAAATAAACTGAAATCAACGATATTTAGCTGCCATCTCAGTTTTAGTGCTTTTCAGAATTTAGTTAGACCACAGACTAATGGAATGGAAAGGATAAGAAAAAGACAAGGTATAAGTGCATAGATTATAATCAAAATTGGACAGAAAATTATGAGCAAAAAATTTCATTCATAGGGGTTGCCAGAAATCTGCCCGCCCACTGATAACACTAGGGCCATAAAGAATATGGTAATCTGTGGCTGCCCGTCTTAGCAGTTGACAGTATCCTGCAAACTTCCAAGTATTCACTTTCTAAGCGCTTGCGTATGTATGTACGCTACACATTATAGAATGCGTATTCCAGTTACACAGATTAGAAATTATGGCAACTGGATATTAATTGGGATGCTTTCGTCTTTGAGCAACATACCAGGGTCGACCGTCGAATCTAACTCGGCGCTTGTCTTCCCAGAAGGGGTCCACCTCGACCACATTTAGGTGAAATCCGACTGGGACCGATTGGACTGGTGTGACGTCAGAGACACTCTTCTCGTCAGCAGAGGTGGGAGGATTTTGAATCGAAAAGAGACTTGGCGCATTCAGAGGGTTGGGAGGGAAAATATCCGAACGAATGTTTCCCTCATAAGGTCTGGGAGTAGTAAAGGTGGGATGCTGGTTGACACTGAATTCGATGGGAAAACCCGATGGATAATTGCCGGATCTCGTTAAAACCGGCCGGATTTTAGGTTTAGACGAATCTGCAGGTGGCTGAAACCAAAACAGATTCTGATGTTGTTCCTCTGGCTCCTGGTAGGGATCAAGAATTTCCGCAAAACTTTGGACAGCGGGATCTCTTATGATCAGATTATGCTCCTTCAGCCCCTCGCTGGAGCAGGTGTCCCAACACTCCTTCTGGGAGGCAAAGTTGTTGAAATTCCCTCCGCAACCTTTGTAGGAAAAGGGTAGACAGTCGTCCAGTGAAGGGTCATAGTAGTATCTAAACAAGTAAAATATGATTATAGTCGCACTATCACTCACTGGTACCAAGAGTTTATAATAGGAAGAGTAAGACACTCAGCGATTCCTAATGGCAAACCTTGCGAGTTCAATACATTGATCTACCTCCTTCAATTTTTTGAATCCCGGAGTTCAAAGATTCATATTGTGAGTGGTATCTGCAGAAATACCTGGTTATTGCGGAGGAACTTGGACCACATGCCACGCCAGCATCGTAGGGTTGACTGGGCGTTCGATCCGTCCCTCCGGACCGACTGCAGATGAAGTCTGAAACAAACGATCACGTTCATGACAAGGATTAGCCTAAAGGAATGGAAAGAGTTGAGCAAAGTTGGGGTTAAATTAACTAGCATAGACTTTCCCCTTCTTCCACCTTTCTTGAAACGGAATGTGCTAATTTCGATAATCTGAAGCTTGATCAGTGACACAGTTTGGTTCCAGTAAACACACCTTTTCAGTATTTTTCAGCCCAGATTGAACACGAATTTAATTATTTCCCTTCAGGTAGTTCAAACAAAGCACGCAAATTCGGATTAGTATTACCTTTGCTGGGGCAGCAAAGCGATTTTCCAGGCTGGAGGAAGGTACAGGTGTATCTGTAGTCTGGGCAAGAGTTGGCTGCACTTGGATCACACGTTCGCTCTTTGTGAACAATCTCTCCGAACATGGTATTCAGCCGGGCCAAATGCAGGGGATTCCCGCGCGGACAACCTGAAAACATAATGTGAA
>JASAND010026489.1:0-32125 GCA_030248195.1 Trissonchulus latispiculum
GGTGCCGTAAACCAGTTGGGCAGGAGAAGCACCTTTGTCCCCTATCGCGGACCTTAGGCCCAGCAATACCAGGGGTAAAGATTCGCACCAGGACCGTTTGTCGCAAGCACAGCGAAGAGAGTTCTTTAAGGAACGATGGAACCTTTCGACCATCCCGTTGCATTGGGGATGGTAAGCGGTAGTGCGTTTACGTTGGATTCCGAGACGCTGGAGCAATCCATTCCAGACCGCGGATTCGAATTGGGAACCGCGATCGGAAATGATGACGGACGGAGCTCCGAAACGACTGATCCAATGGGTAACGAACGCTTTCGAAACCGACTCGGCGGAAATCGACGATATCGGGACGGCTTCTACCCATGATGTGAAACGATCGATCATGGTGAGTAGATATCGTTTGCATTGCGACAGTAACAAAGGACCAACAATGTCAATGTGGATCGTGTGGAAACGAGCGACCGTTGGAATCGTTCCCACCGGTGAGCGCGTGTGCCGCGTGATTTTCGAGGACTGACAAGCATGGCAGGATCGAACGTATTCCTTGATCTGTCGGTTCATCCCGGGCCAAGTGTACCCTGTTGCAATCGTGCGAGTAGTTGATCGAATGCCAGGGTGGGAGAGTTGATGGATAGATTCCATCACCTCAGCGCGTAGCTGCTCGGGGACGTAAGCTCGCTGGTTTTCATCGCATACGATCTTCAGCGTTGAATTGGCCACGGCACGACGATGTAGCGGCAAGGAGGTTGACGAAAAGAATGCCTGTAGTGAGGCATCTTGCAGCTGTGACTTCGCAAACGACTCTTCGTCCGCAAGAGTGATGGCTGAGACAGATCTGGAAAGAGTGTCTGCGACGACGTTTTCAACACCGGAAATGTGCTTTATATCACAGCCAAACTCGGAAATGTAAGATATCCACCTGCTTTGTTGTGGAGTTGGGTTTTTCATGGAAAAGATCTTAAGCAAAGGCTTATGATCTGTACGGATGGTGAAAACATGGCCAGAGAGCCAATGGAAATGTCTGAGGGCGAGGTAGATGGCAAGAAGTTCTCTGTCAAAGGCAGACTTTTGGCTTTCGCGGCTAGACAACTTCTTGGAAAAGAATTCCAATGGTTCCATGTGACCATTTGTAATCTGATGTAGTGCTGCACCAACGGCTACCTGGGAGGCATCCGTTGTCAGGATTAGCTTGGCGTCTTGGGTGGGATGAGACAACAGAACTCTTTCTGCTAACGCTGCTTTCAACTTCTCGAAGGAACCCTGGCAGTCGGCTGTCCAGTTGAAGTGGACTGACTGCTTCATAAGATCACTCAGAGGCGCTGCCAACTCTGAAAACTTGGGTATGTATCGGTGGTAGAATCCTAGCATACCCATAAAACGTCTGAGTGACTTTTCATCTGTTGGAGGTGGCATTCGTGTGATGGCTTTAACTTTGGATTCAACTGGACGAGTTCCCTCTGAGGTGATTTCGAAACCAAGGTAAACTGCATTTTCCATGAAGAATTTGCACTTCTTGAGATTCACCCGCATGGAATACTGCTGAAGACGATCAAGCACTGCTTGCAGATGCTGGAAATGAGTATTAGTGTCCGGACTAGCGATAATGATGTCGTCGATGTACCCTCGTGCAAAGGGAAGGTCTCGTAGTATGAGGTCAGTACACCTCTGAAACGTTTGTGAAGCGTTTCGGAGACCAAATGGCATGTAATCAAAGCAAAAGCTGCCAAACGGAGTAGTTATGGCAGTTTTTGGGATGTCTTCAGGGGCCATACGAATCTGGTAAAAGGCTTTCTGCAGATCCAGAATGGTGAAGACTTTGCAGCCACGGAAAGCTTGAGTAATTTCCTCTATTCGAGGCATGGGATATCTGTCCGGTATTGTCTGGCTATTCAGAGCCCTGTAATCGCCACAGGGACGCAAACTGCCGTCTGGTTTAACGACAACATGGAGTGGTGTCGCCCACGGAGATTCAAGGCGGTGGCAGATCCCTTGACGCTCCATACTCAGAAATTCATCCTGCGCGGCTTTTAGCTTAGCACCGAATAGTCGTCGGGGCCGGGAAAAGCACGGAGGACCCTTGGTGGTTATGTGATGCTGAATAGGCAGCGTCACTGGGGATTCGGGTGAGCGAGGTTGTGCCAAGGAGGCATACCTGGCAATAAACGATCTGAATTGAGAGCGATCTACGGTTTTGATGAATGGTTCGGTGGTTATCGAACGAATTGAAGGCTCGCGAGCGTAGCTGTTTACCGGCGCTGACAGCTGAGAAGCTGCGATGTCGGCAGAATGCACTAGTCGACGAGAGTGACAGTCAACTAGTAGACCGTAGTGGGCTAAGAAATCTTCTCCTAAAATTGGCTGTTCCACATCAGCAATGTAAAAGTTCCAGGTGAAAGTGTTTGGAAGGCCACTAATGCGGAAGGTGAGGAAGGAACGGCCATGGACATGGATGGGAGAGTGATTCGCTGCACGAAAGGGAGCAATATTTATCGTCTCTTGCACAGGAATCTTGTTAGGAGGCAGACAGCTGACATTGCTGCCAGTATCTGCTAGGAACGTTCCGATTTCGGGCGCAGCAACGAGAACTGAATTTACCCCGACGCCTGCTGCGACGACGACGGGAGGTTGGAGTTTCCCTGGAGGAAAGAACAAGGAGGGGTACAATTTCTCGCCGTCTTCCCGAATTTGAAATGGTACCAGCAGTAGCGACCATCCTGGTTGTAGCGCGGTCTGGATTGTGAGCGACTACGCGAGCGACTTCCTGCATTGCTGCGACGTTCGTTGTTTTGGAATTTGATGGCTTGAACCTGTTTGGAAAGTTCTGCGACCTGCTCCAATAGTGTTTTCTGTACGCCTTGTATCTGACTGACCGTTGACTCTGCGACGTTGACCGAACTCGATGACGGTAAACAATGACTGGCGACAGCAGACACGGTAGTTGAACATGGAATCTGCTCAACCAATTTGTCAGCGGTCTCTGCAAGCTTTTCGACGGAGAGCTCGGATAGGGAAGCGAGGACTAAGCGAACGCCTTCCGGCATCATTTCCAGGAAGCGCAAGCGAACGACATCGGCGTTGTTAGGCGCCAAGCGTTGGAGTTGTCTAAGCGCTGCGGATGGTTTCCTATCGCCTAGTTCTTGGTCAGCTAGAAGACGCTTTAGACGACGAGAGTCGCTATCGCATGTGTTTAAAATGATTTGACGTTTAATTTCGGCAAAGGATGTAGCTAGGTCGACACCCGTTTCGAGAACGATGTCGGTAGATAGCGCAGCGAGAAGGCTTTGTTTTCGGACTGATTCAGGCTTTCCATCCAAGAGCTGCTCGATGTGTTGAAACCACATGCGAGCATCCTTGGAATAAAAGTCCGGCAGTTTTACACGTTTGACGCTGTCACTTTGATAGATTTCACGCTCTGAGGATACCGAGGGACCAGCGGTGGAGGCACGATCTCCTGTACCTGTAGGCTGTGGTGGAATCTTTTGCGGATGTAGTAGGTAGTGCTCAACAACGTGTTGGTTTTCCTGCTCGAGGAAATGAATCAGCTCGGGCCTGTTTGAAGGTGGTTCGAAATCGGGCTCATGTGATCGTAGAAAGCGTAGCACGGTTTCGAGCAGTGTGATGTCGTATTGCTCGTAGACTACAGGTGGGCCGGGGTTGAGTTCAACATCCCCCGAAATAATTAGCAGTAGGCGTAACGCCGAGGCCTGTCGAGAGTTTACTGGAGCCCATGATATGCCGAATGTTGTATTGACGTACCGCTTACAAAAGACTGAGCCGAGAAAGAATACCTGACATCTGGGTTGGGCCAAGAGGATGGAGACGGCTAGGAATCCTTTGGAGAACCACGGCTTTGTAGACAGGTGAGCTTGAAAGATGGAAAAATGGCCATGCAATCCAGGATCATTTTCTTTATAGTTATCCATAGAGATGAAAACAGGAATGATGAAAATAAGCTTCAGAAGAATCATGGCGGTTGCGTGTAGCTGGGCCACCAAATGTTGAGAATGTTGGATGCAGATAGTATTAAGCAACAGCTAAGATATTGATTTACTGACAATGAACAACTATATAGAATGAAAGTATTGGATTGATTCTCAGAATAATTCAAACTTTTTCTTCTCTCTTTGTCACTACAATCAGCCTAGGCGATACCAGTCAGTGTAGTTCCTCCGTCAGTTATGGACCCGGTTTGTGAACTGTAGCCATAGGTCTTCCCCCCGGTTGGGGACTGGAACACTTTCGCCATCCCTTTGAAAACGTCGAACGCTGCACTGAACATCCCTTTGCTCATATCCTGAATCACTTTGGAATAGGATCCGAACCAATTTTTCCTATCGGAGACGGACATGGTGTAGATGGCCGATAGTTGTGATGGCTTAACGGCTGATGAAAGGTGGGCAATGTCAATTTAATGAAAAAGTTACGAATTAGTGGCTTTATTTTGTATTATAAGATTAGTTGTTTTTGTGAAATGTTGGTTGGGGGGTTTTTGGGGGGGGTTTTTTTCTTTTTTTGGCGAGGATATAGAGCATGGGTGTGGTCAAAAAATATCGGGTACTAAGATCTTAGCTGCCTTGCAGCCATGTGCAGCCGTCGCGTTTACGTGCCCGACCCCCCTTTTTTCACAACTACCAATATAATTAATTAAAAATTTCTACTGACTGCTAGGTCCAAGCTTTAAAGCGGCCATTTGCCGTATCTTATCAGCATCTAAGGGAATTACTCTTCAAAGTTGAAGTTTCGGCAAAAATTTAAAAAATTTTGGCTAACGAAAGGAAAACTCTATTACTGGTGCGAGCTATAAGGCTGTAATTTGGCATAAAAGGAGGCCATATAGGAGTACTCATTTGTGCCAAAGGTAAAGAAATTCTATTCTGCCGCGTGAAAAATTTTTTATACCAACTTTAGTCTCCAAAAATTGCCAAAAACGCCTTTTTTGAGCAATGGTACCCCAGAAATCGAAAAAATCAAATTTTTTGAAATTAAAATTTTTGAGATATATGGACTCAGCGAGGTCGAAAACACACCCACAAAAGATTTCAGGTCGATTAGTGAAGGTTTGCGACTTCTAGAAAGACTCTACACAGGATCCGACAGACTGAAAATTTTTGAAGATTAAAGTTGACATAAAAATTTTTTCACACTTCACGCCGCAGAATTTCTTGCCATTTGGCACAAATGAGTACCCCTATAGGCATACATTAACATAGGGTCGGGTCTTGGGGGGGCTTGTCCCCAAAAAATTCTCAGGGGGCTTGTACCTTGAACAAAAATTTTCAGGGGGGGCTTGTACCACAAGAAAAAATTCGCAAAATTTTTCGAAAAATTAACGCTAATTTTACTAAAATTTGCAAAAAATCTTCAATTTTTGAAAAAAATTTCAAAATTTTGATTGATTTTCCCGAAAAATTAAATCTTTTAGTTAAAAAATTCCGGCGAAGCCGGAATTTTTTTGAAATTTTACTGTAAAAGCTATTTTTTCCGGCTGTTTTCGGTTACCCCTTGGCAATTTTTTCGTTACCCCTTGTCCCCGACGGCGATAGGGCTTGTACCTTGTCCGGGTTGGGGGGGGCTTGGACCCCCCCCCGCGTTAACCTATGCCTATAGGCTTCCTTTTATGCCAAATTACAGCCTTATAGCTTGCACCAGTAATAAAATTTTCCTTTCTTTAGCCAAAATTTTTTTTTTATTTTTGCCGAAACTTCTACTTTGAAGAGTAATTCCCTTAGATGCTGATAAGATACAGACATCTAGTATCTTTCTGCAAGTAGGGACATATGTACCAAATTATATTGGCAAATGGCAGCTTTGAAGCTTGGGCACTCAGTAGAAATTTTTAATTAATTATATTGGTAGTTGTGAAAAAAGGGGGGTCGGGCACATAAACGCGACGGCTGCACATGGCTGGAAGGCAGCTAAGATCTCATTACCCGATATTTTTTGACCACACCCATGCTCTATATCTTCGCCAAAAAGTAGGCCAATCGGGCAAAGTTGGGGCAAGTCGATTTTAGTAGCCCCCCTCTTAAGGAGGCTTGCATATCAGTTGGTGTGTGTTGAAAAATTATTTAAAACAATTTTTAACAGCAATATGGATTGCTTAATTTGTTCAGAAAATGGTGGTGATTTTTACAACTGTGGTAATTTCTGCACACGTAAGCTTAGCAAATGAAAGCAGAATTTGGAAACAGGAATGACCAGCGGAATTTTCCTGGCATTTTGACGGGAGTCGGGGAAATTTTGGAGTATGGAATGTCAGCACTTAAATTTTAGCGCATTAAATTCTCAGAAAAATGCATAAATACGCAAAGGGTTGTCGAATTTAGCCCTTTCTTTATAATGAGAATTTTCTTTAGACTTCTGGAGGAGTACTCGCGGTACCGCTTCTATTTTTGACCACCTCCCTCTACTTACCCTACCTCAGGATTTTTGACTTGTCCTGCAGCTTTTGGCTCCGACCCCTAGAATCAGCATCATTATTTTTGCCTACCTGCCTACCTCTATACCTGGCAAATGTTTACTTTCAGATTAGCTACAAACGTTTAGCTGTATGAGAACTCTGGTGGCATAACACCAATCTGAAGCCCATTTTTTGATGTATCCTTTACTATACTTTTGAAAAAGTTCCAGCAGAAACTACAGGAATCACTTTTGTGAATAAGAAGTACAAAAGCTTCTGTAGGAAATACAGGTCAAATGTTGTAATTTCTACAGGACATCGTTCGTTGGTAGTTTCCACTGGAGATAGTTTAGCAGAAAAATCATGCTCTAAACCTATCTAATCTTTTGTAACAATTTGTTGAAGTGGACTGTAACAAACTTCTTTAGCACTGTCGTCATCAGTGGTCCACCTTAGTACAGCCACTAGGGTTGTTTCGATAAAAAATTGACCGGGCCGGGCCCGGATGTGGGCCTAAATTATCAGCCTGGCCGGACCCCTGGCTCGGCCCAGGCCCGGCCCGGAGCCCAAGCCCACTACTAGGCCCGGAGTCCAATCAAGCCCGGAGCCCGCTACCAGGCCAGGGGTCAGGCCCAAGACCCGGGCCCGCTCCTTCGCCCGGCTTTAAATCATCGCGCCCGGTGATATGCCCGGACTCCGAAGCCCGGGCCCGCTACTAAGCCCGGCTCAAAGCCCTGACCGCAGCAAGTCCCAGATTCGCAAACTTAGCCTGGCAGGAACGATGAACCATGCCGGCCTGGTGAGCCCGGTAGACCCGGTGGGTCCGAATTCGCATCATTTCCATCTTGAGAAATGAAAATTAAACACTTTTATTTTAGGGGGAAATAAGATCCCATAACTAATAACTAAGATTTAGCAACTGAAAAGTCGCACCATTGCGAAGGATGTGCTTATATATAAGAATCCATCGCTACAACTAAGATTTAGTAACTGAAAACTCGCACCATTGCACGGACCAGGTTTATTCAGAATGCTGCCGCCATCCAAGATACCTGCGACATTTTCAGCTCCATCAACTACGGCATTCGCTGACTCTTCTAAGGTGTCCAACCCAAAGGCTGAGAGAAGCGACCGGGCAGGAAGCAATGTAATCCCTAAAATGAAATGTTATCCCTAAATTTTCTTCTCTGAATGACACTTAAGGGGGGCCCAAATTTGGTCATTTTTTCGACTTTCTCCGATCTCGCTGATTTTTACGTATTTTATGGTCCAAACGGTATATTTTAACGAGTTTTTAATATTAAAGTTGTAAGTCGTATGGTTGTTGCGTAATTTCACCTCAAAGTTGAGGTCTCATGTGTTAAACATAGGAAACTTTAAAAGTTTCACTTTTTTGGAGTGGTGTCAATAATCTCACAACTGGGCAACGCTAACCAGCCGTGTCTGGTATCATTAGAAAGGCCTGGATGAGGTCTGTGATTTGTTGGAATTAGAATTTTGATTTAGGCTTCAAAGTTTTTTAATTAATTTTTGAACATTTAAAATTTGAAGCCATTTTAAAAGCGGGTCAAATTTTAAATATTCAAAAATTGATTAAACATTTAAAAGACATTAATTAAGTTTCTAATTCCAACAAATCACATACCTCATCCAGGCCTTTCTAATGATACCAGACACGGCTGGTTAGCGTTGCCCAGTTGCGAGATGTTTTGACACCACTCCAAAAAAGTGAAACTTTTAAAGTTTCCTATGTTTAACTAATACATGAGACCTCAACTTTGAGGTGAAATTACGCAACAAATTACAACTTACAACGACACCAACAACAAAGTCGGGGGAAGTCTATTTTAGTAGCCCCCCCCCTTAAGTCTTGCACTCGAGCCTGGTTTAATGCGAACGATAGGTTTAAACGAAACTAAATTTGTGTTAAAAAGTCCAATCTACTCATCACCATAAACCTCAAACCTAATAGCATTAGACGGAGCATGATACTGTTGAACTGAGAGGTCCACTCTTGAAATCTGTCTACCAGTAAAAATGTTTTTCAAATCCTCCAACTTCCGCCTCATAACTAATTCAGACTCAATTTCAGAGAGTCAATTGAGCACTGAAAGACTTTCAAATGGTTGACAACCATGATCTCAGCCTCCTGATTAGAAATCCAGGAGTGATCTTAGCTTTCATCCAGGAACGAAAGTACGGCCGGCCGGGTCCACTGGGTTAGGATCCTAGATTTTGGATTACACAAAAGAATATTCAGCGTAAATCCAGTGTAAATCTAGGGAACTTTTGAAAACACTGAATTTTAAAATTTAACAATGTTTAAAAGTTTTTGCTTTGGAGTCTGGCCTGGCACACTCCTTTAGATGATTGGTATCCTATTTAAAATCTTGTACTCACCAGTATCTCATAGTCTTTAAATCCAGGTTTAAATCCAGTATCCTTGAATATTTGTACCCCCGTCACTAAAACTACTTCACCAGTATTTATTTACAGAGGTTTAACTTTATTCCTACATTAAATATGTATATACTGAAAATCAAGTGTTTGCCAGCACAAAGCAAATTCGCAGATTTCTGGCAAAATTCTTCGGCCCTCCAATCAGGCGAATTCGCAACTGATTTTGCGCAAAAAGTCGACAACCAAATTTCGGCATCCATTTCCAATGAAATCTATTTTGGTGTTTTTCGAGCTCAGATTTTGCGGCTCCATCGGTCACCAAGAATTCGCAGTGGCCAGATCTGTTAAACACGATCTTCCAATGATGCAAAACGTCGATGGAAAGTCGCCATCCGTCGGTCTCTTTGATCCGAGAATGGGTCACTCGGTCCTGAATTGAATCGTTTTCTGGAACTCTGAAAAGGAGACATGAAGTTAATTTTTTCAGAAATTAATTAGAAATAAATGGAAAGTGTGGCAACTGTTTGGTGAATCATAAAAAGAATGTAGGAAGCAGAGATGAAACCGGGTCACCGGGTCACCGGGTCAGTTCGGGTCACTAAATGGACCGGGTCACCGGGTCACCGGGTCAGGAGCTCTGACCCGGTCTTGACCCGGTATTTTTAATGAAGGAAATTTTTTGCTGTTAGAGCATATTTTTCAAAATTTTTACCAGTTTTTACCACCTGAAAACTTCAATAATTACTCAAAAACTAGCATTAGGAATATTCTTAACTTAACCGTGTAGTTTTTAAATGCTTATTGCTGCAGCGCCCTCTTAGTATTTGTATTAATGTCCTGTAAAGCTAAGATCTAGGTTTGAAACTACAATGATAGCGTTGAATGTTCACTAGAAAATGAAATTATTACATGGCCCTGAGAGTCTGAAATCTTTATTTTAAATCTAAAATATTCCATGCTCCGTCTACTGTAAGTGATTTTTCGCCGCTGCTATCATTGGAGGGAGGGGGTCAGACTGTGTGTTTCAAATCTCAGTAAGAAGGAAAATCTCAGCAAAACAACGCTTTTACAGATTCTGGGTTTTGCTTTGCATTTTTTCTAATTGTTATGGACTACAATCTTTTAGGAACTGATGGAGTTTTGTTTGTTTTACTTTATAGAATAATATTGTCTGAATCCTAGCCATAAGCAGGAATATTTCCAAAGAATCTCCACTGAGTGAAACCCTCAACCATACAACTAAATAAAATATTTTAAATAAAGTATAATGATGAAAGACTGAAGTTTTAATGTTGGCTAATAAGCTCTAGGACTGGGATTAGATGATGTGATGACTTTGGCAAAGTATTTTGTTTCAATTTGTTTGATTCAAAAACTTATTTAGTTTACTTCACATCACATTGAGTGCGAAATCGTGCAGATCAGTTTTGCTTTTCTCTGGCTTGCTTACAATATTTAATTTCCAACTTTAAGGAAAGCAAAAATTTGCCAAACCTCTTATTTTAGACGCCAAAAATGTCCAAAAACATCAAAAATACTGACCGCACCCCAATATAAGTATTTTTAATTTTTCCAAGCTTAAAGCTGAATTTTCAAAAATACCGGGTCACCGGGTCACCGGGTCACCGGGTCAGGGGTCGACCGGGTCACCGGGTCACCGGGTCAGCTAATAGTGACCCGGTTTCATCTCTTCGGGTAGAAAGCCAACATCAACAGTGTAGAAATTGCTGTCTACGAATTATATGTATGCAGAAAAAAAGCTCGTTTTTCCTTCCTTTTGCGTATCTAAGAGTAGCAAACTTTGAAATGAGTTAAATTAATCTTAATAATTAATTAAAAAATAATTAATTAAAATTTTTCTGTTAAAAGTTGTTAATGAATTCAGTTTACACATAGCCTAAACAACACTAATATTATCTTTATCAAATTCATGTATTCAGGAGCACCTCAGTTTTGACAGACTTTTCACTTTACTTTTCACAACTTTGGTGGAATACCTGAAGGCCCCGCCATTAAAGCCGGGCTGGAAGGAGACGAAATAGGCGGGATCCACCCAAAATCCGATCTCCCCGGCGCCAGTCTCTAAAGACCGGAAGCCCAGGTCCAATTCCACGATGATTTGAGTGATGAATTTCTGGGGAAAAGGAACCACTCGAAACAGTTCATTTCTTGCCTCTGCAGTTTGCCAGAAATGATATTCTACACCTACAGTAAAATAAAAAGCATTGTGTTATAAGCAAAAATGTCTGGATCTTAAAATAGTCAACAACGTCGACAATGTGGCTAGCTGAGAGGTGGCATACTCTAGCGCAAAACAACCAATTCGGTGGTTCGATCCCCGCCCTGGGCACTTTTCTTCACATCTTTCAATTTTGAATTCAACCTTTCACATTTGTAGCGGGAAACGCAAACATAGGCTACATAGTTGACTGGCAAAAGTCACGAAATCTAAGCTTGTAGCAATCAAACCTGCGGAAAAGCAATAGTTGGCTATCTGCCAGAGTCTTACAGGAGGAGGAAACGTCGCTGATTTTCAGAAGTTTGGCAACCGGAGGTGTAGATTGCTTTGGCGCAGCGGTTTTGTTCTCTACTGGTTTATGGACAGTAGTTTTTACCGCAATCTTGACGGCTTCTGGTAATGACTTTCTTGCATCACTGCTAACACTGCTTCTGGAGTCATCAAAGTAGACACTAGACAAACCCGACGATTTCTTTGTGGGCGGATCACTAAACAGTACAGCTACTAGCAAAGTATAGATCTTCAAAAATAAATTAATAAGTTTCGCGGAAATTACCAGTGTACGCTTACTTTAAGCTTAATTGAAGTGAACAAGCAGTTTTTTGTGAATGACCAACCTACTTACAAATTGGAGAAACCTGCCTTGCACTTAAACTGCTGTAAGTGATGGATACATTTTTTCCACGATTTGCCCTCTCACGAAATTCCCGACTAAAACAAAACAATTTTCCAGCCTACAAATTAACGGTATCGGTATTATTGATGAAATCCGCTCCTGCTCATTATTGAAAATGACAGTTTTCTTATCACTTCAAGTTTCAGCACTACTAGTAATAGCAATAGGTGAATCGTTAGTTCGGCTATTGTGAATTGCTTGCAGTTTGCACAGTTTTAATTCTGCCAGTAAGACAAGAGTATGAGTATAACAAGCTTAATTCAAACAAATTCTGTTCATGCAAACGATTGACCCTGTAAATTTATCCTGATGATTCAAATATTTACCCATGTAACCCGCGCATGTACTGAAGTTCACAGCATTCATATTTTGGACCAGCAACCTTTCATGCTATTATTAGCAGTACTTTCCGTCTCCGCTACTTTAAAACAAATTTGCAAGATGTTTGTTTTCAGCGGTTTCTTAAAAGTCGAGCATTAGTAGCCAAATAATGACCCTCTCGGTCTTTTATTTCTGCACTACATTGTTGTAACTGCTGATGTATGTGGATTGTGCTTTCAATAAACTAAACAATAACAAGAGTAACCAGTCTCCAGAGTCCAGAAAGAGTAAGCTCATAACTTTACTATCATTTCGTCTGGGTGATAATAGCAAGGGGGGAACAATAAGAGTTTCATAAATTTAACAAACACACGATTACCGCTTTGGTCTTTTGGTGGCCCTGCTCATTGAAAGTAGAATTCCATTCCAAGTAGAGTTAGTAGAGCGCCTGTGCCTTTCAAAGCATTTCTACGCATTGGATGCAATCCTTAGCCGTTTTTAATTTAAAAGTTATACATCATCTCGAATCTTAAAAAGACTCCTGTAGAAATTACAGGAATTCTTGTAGTTTTCTACAAAAGTGCTCCTGTGCGGTCAGTCACTAGCGGAGCTTCCTGTATTTTCCACAAAAGTAGCTTTTGTAGTTTTAACAGCCTCTCGAATAGTAAAAATTACAGGAGTTTCCTGTAGAAAATACTAAGGAAGCCGGTAGTTTTTATTACAAGAGTTTCCTGTAGAAATTACAGGAATTCTTGTAGTTTTCTACAAAAGTGCTCCTGTGCGGTCAGTCACTAGCGGAGCTTCCTGTATTTTCCACAAAAGTAGCTTTTGTATTTTTACCGGCCTCTCGAATAGTAAAAATTACAGGAGTTTCCTGTAGAAAATACTAAGAAAACCGGTAGTTTTTATTACAAGAGTTTCCTGTAGAAAATACAAAAGAAACCTTTAGTTTTGTTCGAATTTTTTGGAAATCCTGAATCGGATACCAAACATGTAGTTTTTACAAGACAGAACCTGTAAATTTTACTGGAGTAACCTGTTATTTCAAAAAGGGGGGGGGCAGGTGCAGGGGGAGGCCGCTCCCAAAATATTTTCGGCAGGGAGCGGCCGTTACAAAAAATTCACCCACGGGGTGTTGAGACTGAAAATTTGAAAAAATTCAAAAATTTCAGTCTTCAAAAATTATGATCACTGTCGCCAACCTATACTCAGTTTGCGATATCAGCGTATCGAGTACTTTCCTGTAGAGTAAACATGTGAAAACTACAGGTTTCACTTGTATTAATTACTTCTCTAACTTGTAACGAATTCTACCAAGGTATGCCCGGTAAAAACTACCAACGATGTCCTGTAGAAATTACAAGACTTAACCTGTATTTTCTACAAGCTTTTGTATTTATCATCTACAAAAGTGATTCCTGTAGTTTGTACTAGAACATTTCTAAGTGTGTAGTGTTTAAAATTAAAAATTAGCAATATCTCATAATCCATCTCTGTACTTACTTACTATTTAACCTTCACGATGAAACAATTTACATTCTTTGACATGGCGGAAATATTTTCACCTGTTTTTTCGTTCAACTATTTTTCAAAAAATTTAAAGTTCATTGCCCATTTACATTTTAATGCATTTTTCTCACGAACCTAATCTAATCTATCCTGTTCCTATAAAAAACTAAGACACCTATTTCTATTTTAACTACCAAAATCTAGCTATCCAACTACAAACACCCGAAAGAAATAATTTAATGCAAGGAAACATACAACAAGAATATTTTAAAGCCTCGCCTACACTCGACAATCTTGCGACAAAAATCTAAAATTTAAAAACTTTTGCATTTCTTCTGGAACCGTTCTCAAAAAACATACATTCCGTCTCTTCTTGAGTTCATAGATAAAATTAAATTTTACAGGTAAACTGACTGAAAAATTATAATTATTGGTTTACAGTAGGATACTATGAACACGAAAAAAACTAGTAGATATATGTAAGAAATGTCACAAGATAGTTAAATGTACGCACGACTCTTAATGCATTATCTATAGATAACATAAAACAAATAATGGAAAACTTTTGCATTTACTGTTCAATTTTATGAATACGTGTCTCTACGATAACTTGCTATATCATATTTTCCTACTCATCCATCTCATCATGTGCAAATTTTATCAATTTTATCAATTTTATGTGCTATAGCAGTTTCTCCCTTCGCTTAGCAAAACGAGAAGAATTCAAACATAAATATAGGGTTTGACTGTGAATAAAAATGAAAGGGAAACGTACACAGCTGCACAAATAGGAGCTCTTTACAGACGGCTAGGTATTATACTAACTATAAAAAATCACGTATTTCTAGAGGCAATTATGTAACTGCGAATAATATTTTATACTTTAGGTATATACAATATCAACAACAACTAAAGTGTCTGGTGAGAAATTGAACTATCAGAAATTTATCGTGCAGAAAAAACTGCAGTACGAGTTACAAATATATAAGACAAGTTGGAAAATTAAAACAAAAACCCCCTTTTTCTGCAAAACAGAGAAATAAATATAGTCATTTGCATAATACGTCGGATTGTATGTATATATATATCACAAATGCACATCACCACAAAATATATTATTATTATTAACATACAATAACAATCAAAACAACTGCTACATACTTAAAGGTGTGCGAATTGTGCACTCATGTGATCAACAAGTACATACGAACAAAGTATTACAAATATATGTAAGTACAGAAAGACAGCTAAAATTTGTCTTATTGAGTGTCTGAATTGTTGAGAAAAGATTATTTCAAAAACTGTGGCCAGCAAGAACTGCAAAGAATGGATCCAAAAATAATATCGACATTGAAAGCTTATCATAGGGTAGGCTATTCTGTAGAGATGATTTCGATTAGGCCCGGCCCGGCCCGCATATTCATTGCATACTCAACTAGACCTGGTCTCTGATTGCTGTATCGATAAATTCATTATATGGCCTGTATTTCGCCAACCCCACGTTTAAACTGCTGCGAAATCCAAACAAAATGAGCCACTCAGCTTTTGAAATAAAATATGAAAAAACCTGAAAACAGTTAACAGAACATGGAAATGCATTCAGAATTATAGGGGGGGGGGGCGATAGAGACCCCTATAATATGGGTGTATACTACATGTTTGCCTTAAAACTCAACTGAAAAAGGTTAAGAAAATATAGTAGCAAATAAACTCCTTCCTGTTCGTGGGGGACAAAGTTGAAGTTAAAAATTGAAAAAAACAAAGAAATTAATTAAGCTACATAAAGCCAAGGAGACAGAAAGTGAAAAACAGCAACAACAAAACCAACTTTCGCTTACAGGTTTATAATTATCATAGAACCCAAACTGAAGGTTCAACAGGACACGTAGGAGCAATTCCATAAATTTCCATTTTTAATTTATTTTAATTTCCATTTTTAAATCACTTCATAACAGCAATCACTCCACAGGCCAATATTTATACATCACTTTGTTTAATCGGGTTCTAAACCCATCAGGCATTACTTAATATACAAGAATTTAGGCCAACTTTGACGTTTTAATAACATTCACCTCAGAAAACAATTTGGAAAAGCCGAGGAGGGTATGCAAACAACATAGCAATTCAGCAACGACAACAAAAATAGTATGTCTGAAACAGTGAAAACAGACATAAAGAGAACGAGAGAAGAGAGATAGTGCAATGTGGAAAATATATAAATAGAAAAGGTATGATGCCAGTCAGCTCACGCAATTAAAATTAATCTTTCCGTTAGCTCTTTGACTCAGAATTCGGATAGCCACAAATTATCATAACAATTATTGCGGTACAGATAAAGGCTTGTTCCACTTTAATACATGTCCACATCAGTAAAAGAAGCTGGGGAAGCCTATCAAATTCCAGGTCAAAAATGACTCAACATTACCACAAAAATGGCAACCAATGTGTCTGAAACCATAGCATCACACCGGAGCAGCAAAACCTCATAAACTGGGCTAAAGGTACAGCAGTCTCTTCAAAAAAAAAGACAGGCTAAGGCAACGTTCATATTGTCTAATGGGAAAAAACTCAAGAAAGGGGGGGGGGTGGGTTGGAGGCCCCCCACTAGTTAGGGACCAACGGGGGTCACTTCTTTGGTACTACTATCATTCTTTGCTGGCGGTGGACTGGTAGCTGAACCATTCAGCTGACTACCGGGACCTGGGCTGGACGGGGATTCCTTGCCGCCAGTTTCGGGGACGTTCTCCTCATTTTCAGCGTCCGAATTGGTCCCCCCGGCTTCCTCACCAGTTCCAGGCGCATTTGGGGTGGCGGAATGTGTAGTTGCAGTGTCTAGGCCGGCACCCTCCAGACGGGCAATCTGCAGTTTCTGCTTATAGACCGTGTCAGTACTGAAAATTTGACCTAAAATCAGACAGCAGCAGGCAAAATATTATACAAAGTAGAAAAAATACACAAAAAAACTGCAAACATCAAAATTTACACTTTGCATATCCATATACCATACATGTCTTGTCTCGATAGATACGTACACGTACACAACAAGCTTGAGTCAAAGTCTAAAACGTTCCTACACGTCATAATCTTAAGCAGCTAGTCGGAAATTAAGCTTTACAAGCTTTACACGCTTCTACGTCAAGTTGGGGCAAAATTGTGTTAACATTATGCTAGGCTACATAATATCAAGAGTAGATAATACATAAGAGTATGACAGCTGGCATACTCCAGCTATTATCGGCTTGACACGTCCTCTGCACGCTAACGGCTACGTTCCCCCGTAAATTGGACCCCAGCGACCCCCCCCCCCGCAAATTGATACCCAGTCGAAACGGGGGTACGCTCACTTGCTCTATGTTTATGTGCTAAAGCTCGAAAACACTACGTGAACGAGTTCTGTTTCGAGCTTTAGAACACACGCATAGCGGCCAAACTTTTTGAAGTAAAGGATCCAATTTGCGGGTGGGGGTAAGCCGTTAGCGTGCGGGGGTAAGCCGTTAGCGTGCGGAGGATGTGTCACGCTTATAATACAATAGAGTATGCCGGCTGTCATACTCTTATATATTATGTACTGTCTTGATACTATGCTTGCTTATCATTCTTGCTTTCATCAAAGTTCACAAGTCAAGTAAAAGCTGTGTATCATACCTGATACTAAGTCAAAGGCACGACCACGAATGTTGACATTCTCCTTGGGCAGAGGAGACCACCAGTTCAGAAAGGATCCGACCAGCGGAACCTGACGCAGGACACCCTGAAGAAAAGTGGCACAAAAATACTAATGCTAACTAACATCCTAAAATTATCAAAAATTATTAACATCCTAAAATTATCAAAAATTATTTGAAATTATTTGAAATACCAGGATCTGACAAAATTGTGACAGCCGATAAAACTTGAAATAGTCCAAAAAGGGTGCAAGAATGTTTAAAGATTCAATAAAGGTAATAAGGTTGTATCAAAAAATCCAAGAGTACAGAAAAATTTTAATTCTACTCTGTCAAACACCAAAAAATATTTTGTGCAATATCCATAAATTATTATTTATTTATATTTATTAATTTATAATTTATCCAACCATAATCTACACCAAAGAAATCCGGGACTGACCTCCTGAACGAGCCTGTCATCAGTTTCTTTCTTCAGGTCCCGATTGGCCGCCTCAATTCCCTGTTTCACTATCTGGGCAAGACTCTCCACATACTGGAAAAGAAAACATTAAAGTAAACAAACTAGAAATAAATAATAAAAACAATCATGCACGCAAGGTACTAGTTAAAAACGGAGACAATCAAACCCAAACACTGACTTGCCGGTACCACCTTCAAAAAGACCCAAAGCAGCTTATAGAAGAGTAAAGGTAAAGGTAACAGTCACAACTCTTTTACCGAATTGATAACCTATACAGTATTGAGTTATATCTCGTTAGCATCTTATACCCATTTAATGCTTTCATAAAGAAGGATCGGTTATATGTGGCAACTCTGTTGTTTTTGTACAACATTATCAAATATCAGTACACCGAAGGAATTGTACAATCTTGAAATGAGATCAAATTAAAAATATATAATTATACAAAACAGACTTGTGAGGATTCTTCAATCTTCTGTCCGGTAGAGGCCACATTCTCCACCAGGTGTCTCAAATCCCCATCGTCGGCCAGCATGCCAAACTTGACACAGGACAGGTCGTCGATCGTGTGACCTATTAAAAAGACAACGAAGGTCAAACTACAAGAAAAAGAGGAGACACAACTGTACCACAATTCAATACAAAATGAATACGACTACGGACTACATACTCTACGAGCAGTGAAAGGTGAATTGGCTCTTGAATTTCAGTTTCTTGAATGACAGCATGACAGACCAGTTACATGATGAATAGCAGGTGGAGTGGTCTAGAGCTAACCGCGTTCTGGCCTTGCTAAAAATTTTTGCAGTTAATCTTTCTTTCTTCCTTCTAGCGGTACGTCGATATCCATCACCACAGGTTTCATAGAATTGGAAACGTTTTGTGACGACGCGGGGATTCGAACCGCTAATCATTAGACTGATAGCTGGAGGCCTTAACCAATCGGCCGTGGCTTGAGGGTGCCCGGGAGGTGCCACGTCGCCAGTAAGCTGGTTGAATGTCCCTCACATCCATGGAGTACATCCAATCGTCCGTGTCAGTTGACGGCGTACTGGTCATGTCTGAGACAGCAGGTCGGTCGCACAAGCCATGGAGGATCAGTTGCACATCCCCCTTAGACCTAGTCGGTCGCTTCCTTTTGGGGCACTTGATCTGGCTGCAGCATCCGCTAAGTATTAAACCAGCTGAGACTGACCCCCATATTGCCTATGGGCACAGTGGCCGAGAACAGACAGACAGACAGACCAATCGGCCAACCACAACAGTGCAAAAAGAATGACTAAACATGAGACAGAGAGAGAGAGAGAGAGAGAGAGAGAGAGCACAAATGACATACCGACAGAGAAGGCAGTATCGGAAGCCCGTAGTTCATGAACCAGCTCAATGTTCAGATGTGATATCTGTTTACGCTGCTTCTCATTCCAGTCCGACGTGTGACGCAGCATACTAGGCACATAGCTACAACATTACAACACAGCACAATACAGTAAACATCAAAAACACAGTAAATCTGCACGCACCTCCAATTTTACTCATCTCAATTTCCTCGATTCCTCTCAATTTTTCAACCCTCCTTTTAGAGCGGAACAGAAATTATAGATGCAACTACGGCCCGTTTGTTCACTATCATAAGTCACGGCATTTTTGCAGAGGGGGGGGGAAGGGGGGAGGCCGTGTCCCCCCGAAATTGAGCTTTCCCCACCGAAATTACCTTCCTAAAATTGCCTCCTCCTCCAGGAAGTTTTGTTTACACAGTGTATATTTTGAGTGCCCAAATTATTTTACCAAAGATGATAGGCCAATTGTCAAAAGTTCTCCGGCTTTACCAGAGATTTATTCGTAAAAATGCCTAATTATATATAGCCTAAATCCAAGCAGTTTTCAGTACCTTTCTGAGCTTCCCCATGCAAAATATGACAAAAACACTATAGGATTTGGCTCCGTTTTGTAAGGTATAGCCCCGAAAATTTCTTTCTACCCCCAGAAAAACCCCCAAAGAAAGAACCTGTCATATGTACGTACATAACGGCTCCAACACCGGCCCATTTAGGAACCTCCACAACTCGAAGCTGCTCATATTCCCGAAGCAGGATGGGCAGATGAGTCTTGGCGCGAAGTGTCGCGTCCAGGATGCCCTGAAAAAAACACGTAAACAAACAACAAACAATAACAGTGTAAAAACAAAATAAACTGATAAATGTATAAACAAAAATAGCGACAGTCAAGAGGCTAATCCTGGGGGATCAGAGTTTTGAGGGAAAATTACATTTTTAGCAGCTTCTAGCGTAAACGTCTCCATTTTTGGAAGAGTTTAGGTAATGGACCCCGATTCTGGGTTGGAAACCCACTTTTAGACAAAAAATTTGCGACTAAAAATTTAGTCTAGTTGTGCTGTACTAGTCCATCTATCCTTGAACACAACGAAATTAAGAAATAGCATCAATATGTAAAACTAATTGAAGAAAAGGTTAGTAATGATTACTAAGGCGCTAATGTTTTAAATTTTGAACTTTCACTTAAAATTTATGTACATAGGCTTACTTACCAAACTAGATTCAATCTGTTTTCCAAACAATTCTATATGCTCTTCTGTGGTATTCAGGACTGAAAATTAAAAACTTTAGATTATGGTTGAAAATGACAGACAGTGTGACAAAATGCAAAGCTTTTGCTGGCGGACTGAGAACTGTTTCAATTCTTCACCAAAAAAATCATAGACCACTACAATACACTGACTACACGTAATTTTCAAACAATTTCAGAATTTTGCCGGAGATGTTTAACTAAAAGTTCCGTTAGAGAAATTATTTGCGTGTCTCCACACAAAGTGCACCAAAAATCACAATTTCATCAAAAGACCCCCCTCCCCGAAACATTACTTCTCCGGCAACTACGGAAAACAAGTCCTAATAGAAAGCATAGCACAGAAAACGTAGTACCATTAACAGTTTCCAGGGCAGAAAATCTAACACAAAGTCCATAGTTTGGAGTGGTGACATTATGAAAGCCGACCTGAGGACACTCCTGGGACAGACCTTGGCCTAGCTGAACAAACAAACAAAAAAGAAAACAGCAAACATAAGTTTAAAAACCGTAAACAGCTATACAATAAACAACACGAAGTGACCGGAAAATAATCAAACTAAACTACGTATCAGACCAATATATACTATATAAGACACATGAGAATAGGAAAATATCAAAACGTGTGAGCACCCAGAAATCGAACCAACCTAAATCAAGCGACCAGTTCCGAAATCGGTCGCGCGATTAAGGTTGGTTTAGATTTCTGGGTGCCCACGTTCTGATATTTTCCTATCCTCATTGATATCTATCTATGTATCCCCCGTGGATCCGTGGACTGGTGTCTGTTTTGACTCTTTATTGTTCTGATACTACACACAATCAGTATTTTGGTGAATTTACTCAATTCAGAGCCGAAAATTTTAACAAAAGTACAATACCAAGGAAGGGCTACTACTAGTACTACTACTACTACTACTACTACTACTACTACTACTACTACTACTACTACTACTACTACTACTACTACTACTAATAATAATAATAATAATAATCCATTAGTCTTGCAAAAACAGTTTTACCAATCAACTACAGTCAGTTTCAGTTTCAGTGTCAGCTTTGCCTACCCAGGTATTGACAGAGTCCAAGTATTGCTCAACGGAAATATGATTCTTCTGTTGCGGGGGTCCTTCTGTGGAACTCTGAGCGGCAGACAACAATAGGTCCGTCACGTACTTAAACAGAATCACTGGCGGAAACACGTCCTTCTGAAACAAAAACACAACACAAAATCACACCAGTTATATGTAGGCTCTTAGGTAGGTTTAGGCGAAATTGACAACATAGGTAATGCTCTTGACGTTTACGTATACATTAACACCAACACTGGAGGATGACAACTGTGTCAGAAAACTGCTCGTCGTGCAGGATTTACCTTTAATGGCAGGCAAACTGTCCAAATTATTAATTGGTGAAAAGAGTATATAGAAGTCAAAAACAAGATATCAGACAGTCTAGAAAAGTTTTCACAGGTTTCACTTGTTATATATTATTTCACTGACACATTTGTGTTTATATAATATATATACATATATATTATTTCAATTGATAGGAATAGTTGTCTCGCTAGAACGCAACTAGCCACTTGGCTTTTTCCTAGGCCAAAATTTCTGGAAGGAGAAGTCTGGGAGGGCGTCCTCCAGGTCTGAAGGGGGGCACCGACTTCTGCAGGGGGCGCGAAATTTTTTCAAAAAACGCTCAAAAATTTTGCTGCTGAGCTAAAAACTTAAGCTTAAAATGGCTAAAAAATGATAAAAAGACCTAAAAATCCAACGAAGCCGGAAACATTTTTCAAAATTTATTCTCAAAACCCTATTTTTCTGGTGACTTTTGAAGTCAGGGGGCCGGCAGGCCCCAATCCTGGAGGGGCAGGAAAAGGCCAGGCCACTCGTCTCGGTTGGCAGACAAGACCCGACCCATAACATCAACAAAGCTACGGATGGCAATACAACAAAATTAGGTGATAGTCGCAAAAAATGACGAATTTTAAAACTGGAAGCTTGGAAATGTATTCAGGAAAAATAAAAGCATTTCTCACTAAGAAACGGGGAGGAACTGAAAAATCTTGGCGCCCTGCAAGTCACAACATTTTTAGGCTTTCTACTTCCCAGTACACATCTATAATATATATATATATATATATATATATATATATATATATACAACAAAATGATGTATTGGTTACGTACGTTGGCCAGAATATATAACAATTGAGTAGAGAAAATTCCAAAAAATTAATTGAACCCAGATTGCAGTAAGGGGAGAGGGGACAGTGAACAGGCACGCTCATTAGTCAACACTTCAATGACACTTTCAACGAAAGCAAGACCGGAGAACTGATAACCCTTAAAGCCCTAAAGGCTGCAAAATTAGCAATTCTATTTGCAATAAACATGATGTAAGTGCTCACTTTTTCACACCCAAAAACAAATAATATATACTTATGTAACATTCAGCACATATATGGGTCCTAACACTATCGTATCCAGGATTTCCTAAAAGGGTAGGCCCTCCAGGGAAGAATTTTTATAGGGGGTATGAAAACGGGGTCTGAAGATCTGAAATAATTTTTGTTTTTGCAATACAATTGCCCTTTCAATCTTTAATTTATTTAATCAATCTATTTAATCAATTTAATTCAGCTGTGTAGTATCTATATCTCAAACTATGTAAAAGTACACGTAATATACTAACGGCCGATAAATATTGGGTATATATATGTCATGATATATAAAAATGCTTTATTAAAAATTTAAGTTTGGAATCTTTCCTATTTCAGTTGACAACTGCTATTTTTCGACAAAGTTTAGGTCAAAATTCTTTGAGTTTGCAAACTACAATTTTTTCCAAATATAAGGGGGAAGGGGAGCGGACAGCTAGGCCTACAATTATATATAGCTTGTACAAACAACAAAATGTTGAATTGAAAAACACTTTTCGGATAAGTGAGTGTTCTGCGAATCCAGAAATTCTTTTTGGTAATTTTTTAGTTGATTCGCCTTGCAAATCGAAAAAGCTTATTGTGTAAAGCTATAAGCTTGAAGTATCAAAGCAGTACGCACATATATAATTACCTCGCAGCTTGTCAAGTTATAATTCGAAGAATAACTGACTTCAGATTCGACGTTGTGCTCTCATCAGCAGAAGTTCTTAGCGAATACGAAAACAAACGTTTGTCCTGGGTTGCAATTTGTGGTTCCTCCTCTTAGAATAAAAGATTAACAGATTACGAATTACGTACGCGACAGCGACATAGAACTCAAATTTTATAGACACACTCAATTCTACAAGCCAGGAGAAAAATTTAGTTTAAAATTAAGTAAGAAGCAACGGAAGCAGAGAAGGATAGAGAAATGCGATAGAAATAACCGAAATGATAAACTGTATATCTATCTATGTTCAGATTGGAAAAAGTAAAAAAAACAGATTTAAGGGGGGAATTAGACAAATTGCATTTCTACTGGTAATAGGGGAGAGGGGCAGGAGAAATAAATAGACCTAAAATTTCTAATAGATTCTCGATACGTCTGGCTCAAGGAAAATTAAACAGCGGGGAAAATAGTGTTGAAATAGGCATCGGGGCGGGGGGAGGGTTACGTCCGTCTGAGCTGAGGGCAAGAATAAATGAAAGAGTTTGAATCTAATTGCTTAGTTTTGTTGACGGACAGGACAGCGAGATTTGGTCGGGCTAAACCGACCGGCCTTGGGGCTGATTCTAATTCCGGCCCAATCTTCTCTCCAATTCAGCTCGTCTCCTTTCACATTTCATTTTCATTTGCTTGCCTGCCTGCCACAAAATTCAAATGAAAAATTCTATCCCAATTAATTGGGGGACTACTTTCCCTTCCCTTCCCAGTCTCAAACGGATGAGGAAACGCAACCAAAAAATCCCAGAGAGTTTTTTCAGAGACGGAAAAGCTGCACACACTTGGGAGTCGTCGACACTGTCAGCAAGTTTCAGTCAAAGCCAAAAACCAAAAAGTGCAACGACGACTGGCCGGAATTAAATTAATGGTCATTGTTCCAGGGACTGCAACAAAACTCTATCAATAAATAATGAGCACAGTTTGACTATACATGCACGTTTATCGTGTATTATATGCGCATATTTATTAAAGTTAAAGTCTTTACGTAAAGTTGAAATATTTATTTATTAAAGTCACATATATATTATTATTTATTAAAAAATTTGGACATTTCAACTCTGAAACCTGTAGACTAGGCTATTTTCATTATCCCCTATCCTGCTTGCTTTGTGTTCCATTTTCTTCCTTGTGTTCTTTATATAATTTTAAGCAAGATACGGAAATATTAAAATTTCTAAATTATAGAAATTTGCAACAAGTTCAACTATGGCTGTATCAGAATCATGAAACATACGCAAGCACACAGGAGATTGGGTTTAGCTTAGGACATGCATAGAGCACCAATCGTCAAGCCATAAAACAAGGACAAACACGAGCCAGAATTTAATTAAATTCCTAATGGGCCGTCTTTATGTCTAAAGCTGGTCAACAATTTAAACGGATAAAAGGATTCTCTATGTAAACAATGCCATCTTATCATGTTAGCTTAGCTAGCACGTACTACTTCTTCTGGTTTGAGCCAAATCAAACTACCCAGCTCACATGAATGAAACCAGAAAATGAAAAAGCGAACATAAAAGAAAACATAAAATGTATTACAAGTATTATTATTATTATTATTATTATTATTAAGTATTATTAATGTAGAAAAGACCAAAATAAAATATACAGGTATATCCCGCATTAGGTCACATAAAGTAGATACTATTCACAGCGGAAAATTAAACAAGAATCTTGAAGATACACTAATAAGCATTTCGCAGCATTTGACAGTAAATTGTGTGAACTTTAGCTGAATGAAGTAACAAAAACAAATATACGTAGGCTTCGTTCAGCTAATGGCGCGAAGAGCTATCCTGGAATGAAACTGTTTCACAGGAGCACAGTAGATCATATTACTTAGTTATTCAAATGTTGCTGTTGCTTATTGCATTAGACATTACACTCTTGGAAATGTTCCAGTAGAATCCAGGAATCACTTTTGTAGATGATTAGTACAAAAGCTTTGGTAGAAAATACAGGTTAAGTCTTGTAATTTCTACAGGACATCGTTGGTAGTTTGTTACCGGACCTACCTTGGTAGAATTGGTTACAAGTTAGACCAGTATTCAATACAAATGAAACCTGTAGTTTTCACTGGTTTACAGGTTTACTCCACAGGAAAGTACTCGATACGCTGATAACGCAAACTGAGTATATAAGGGCGGCAGTGATCATAATTTTTGAAGACTGAAATTTTTTAATTTTCAGGGTATTTTTTTACAGGGGGGGGGGGGGCCGCCCCCCCCCCCGAAATTGACGTTCCCCCCCCCCGAAAATGCCTTCCCCTCCCGAAATCGCCCCCTCCCGGGATTTTTGCTTCCCCCCCCCCGGGATTTTTTGGGTGCCCAAATTTTTGCCAAAAATAGGTAAATTTTCAAAAATTTTTCGGCTTCGCCGAAGATTTTTTCGTAAAAATAGCTATTTTTAGCATAAATCCTGGCATTTTTGAGAACTTTTAGCGTTTCACCATGCAAAATACGCCAAAAAATACAATTTTTTGGCACATTTATTCAAATAATCTTCCCCCCCCCCCAAAATTTCTGCCCCCCCCCCCCGGGCCCGGCCCCCCCCCGGGAAGCCCCCCCCCCCCCGAAAAAAAAACCCTAAAAAATACCCTGATTTTTTCAAATTTTCAGTCTTTCAACACCCGTGGGTGAATTTTTTGTAACAGCCGCTCCCTGCCGAAAATATTTTGGGAGCGGCCGCCCCCCCACACCTGCCCCCCTTTTTGAAATAACAGGTCGCTCCAGTAAAATCTACAGGTTTTGTCTTGTAAAAACTACAGGTTTCTTTAGTATTTTCTACAGGAAACTCTTGTAACAAAACCAACAGGTTTCCTTGGTATTTTCTACAGGAAACTCCTGTAAATCTTACTATTCCAGAGGAAATACAGGAAGCTCCGCTAGTGACTGACTGCACAGGAGCACTTTTGTAGAAAACTACAAGAATTCCTGTAATTTCTACAGGAGTCTTTTTAAGAGTGCACAGTGTGACGATCATCACCCGAAGGCGCAAAGTGTTTAGCCAGAACACTGGACCCGTAAGGTTGGTCCGAAACAACTCAACCAAGTTGCCAGAAGGAGTCTCAAAGCCTTGTCGACATCACGACGGATGACGTCTCCTCCTTTTTAAGACACATGCTCCGTGGACCTCGGCGTTGCCGCCATATCTGGCGGCTAGCTCGAGGAGCAGCACGCAGCACAAGTCTTCAATGCAAAAACAGTGGTAAACAGCCTTTGCACCAAAGTGAGATGAACTCCAAGTGCTCCCGGCCCGAGAAATATATATACACACACACACATATATATATATATATATATATATATATATATATATATATATATATATATATATATATATATATATATGACTGAAAATATGACACACTTAAGGGTGAGGTCCAGTTTTTGTTTTTGGTCAAGTGAAATATTAAAAATTAGAAACCATCTCAAGATCATGCAAAATTCTATATTTTCAAAAAGTATTTAAAAATTTTAAAGGTTTCACTTTAAGTTCTAATATCAACAAGTTCTTCTTTAGGCGGGTGTTTCTAACGATACCAAGCGATACCGGCTATAAAACTTTCTAGTTTCCCATGTTTAATACCGTCATATGCATGCAGTCATGCAGTCATATATATATATATATATATATATATATATATATATATATATATATATATATATATTGAGGTGAAATTACTCATCTACCCGAAGACATCTGAAGTGATCTGACTATAAAAACATGTTAACATAGCGGTTGGCGTTAGACTATGTAGAAGATAAGCAAAAATGAGAAAAGATGAAAAGTAAAGGAAAAGGAAATGCAACACGAGTGTAAGAAGCAGAGAATGGGGTGGAGATGGAACCAAACCAAACTGAAACAAGAAGTCAAACCAAAAGCGAAACAGAAGTAGAAATAGAAACAGAAAGAACGAAAGAAAGAAAGATAGTCCATGATGATGAGGATGACATAATGATGAACAATAAAGACAAAGATGGGGGGAATGGAGGGAAAAAGCTCTCTTGAAAAGAGAAGGAAGCTTCATCCGAAAACGAGTCCCCCGGGGGCAGGCCGGGAGCCAGGAAGAGACGAAGGAAAGCGATGGATTCTCTTTCTCCTCTCAGCAGTGTCACAGAAAGAAACAAAGCGAAAGGAAAGATGAAAGCCAAAATCATGTCCTCAAATCATCTGTTCTAAGCACAGAAGATGGTAGACAAGCAAAGCACTAACCAAAAGTGAAAAATGTCCCTACTAAACACAAGTACAGAAAGGATATCGCCCTACAAGTGTAAGACTCATATAGATTAACACTTATTATATATTACATCCTAGTTTACGTATATACGTACGTATATATATCTCTACATAAGCAAATTTGGACAAAAGAACCAAAACAAGCTGGTTTGGTAATTATTTATTCCATTACACACTCACAATAACATAAAAACACACACAAAGAATTATACCTATATACGTATATATAGGCATAATATTTAAAAAATTGGTTTTGTTTCAAGATGATGGAACTCTAAACAAGATCCGTCACGACAAGGAAAGGGCACGGAGGGGAGGGGGTTTCAATTCCGTCTGCAGAAAAAAAACCACCAAGTCTAAGTAGTGGAAAGAAAAAACCCACTATAAACGTGCATATCTCAGTCTCTTATGTCTTAGCATCAAATTCTTGTTCAAAAAATATCACTCCAGACCAAAGATATAGCCTATTAAAGCTCATCCTATTTCCAGTCAGCCATCCGCTAAACATACACTCAGCAAACAGACACACACACATATATATATATATATATATATATATATATATATATATATATATATATATATATATATATATATATATATATATATATATATATATATATATATACGTACATTCCAAAAATAATATTCCCTAGAAAAATAAAAAAGTGAGATCCTTCACCAACACAATTTTGACCACCCCATCCACAACTCTAATTTTTTTAGATTTCCTAGTGAGTAAGTATATTAAATCGGTTAAGCATTGTCTAAGAAAAAACCCCTTGCGGTATAGGAACGAGGTCCACATAGACTGGCATTTTGCAGGGTTTTTAAAAGGGGGGGGGGTTACGAAACCTGAGGGGACACGCTAAAGGTATGTAATATCCTCAAATTTTTAGCGAAAAATTAGCATTTTTGATTTTTTGCATATATTTATGCAAATGGAATAGAAATGAGAAGCTTCTGTGATCCCAAAAAAGTTTGAACCTTGGATGGGGATCGAACACACAAAATGTTTGCATATATTACCAACGTTCAACCAATTCAGCCACTTAGGCAAAATCAAATTCAAGCTGAAGCTTTATCCAATCTTTACTGCCAAGAGTTTAACAACAAGTAATAAAAATGCTCCTCCGGAGCATGAAAAAGTAATATGGGTGGTGGTGAGGTTGTAAAATCAAGAGAGGACTAGTCTTAAAAATGCTTAATATGGGGGCTAGGTTCAAAAAAAGAAGAGGACTAGGTTGTGGGCGAATTAATGGGCACAGCTTCGCCGAGCAACCCATATTCGCGGACTGAAAAAGTTATATACATACGCAGAACATATGTATATATATACCCCAGTGTTCAGTTTTAGTTACGGTGCGCAAATAATATACAACTATGATAATCGAGTTTTAGTGGAAGCAAACATTTTTTCGATAAACTCTTAATATTTACTGTGCATTTTAACCATTAATACAAAAAGTCTATATTTCAACAATAATTTCAGGACTCTCTCCGACGATCTTCTATTTCTATTGAACCGTTAGCGTTACAATCATAGCCTTGGTTCTTTCTAGTTGCTTGCCGCAGTCCAGCACAACCAAATTACTATATAGTTTACGTATATAGAAGCAAGCAACTTGCAGCGATTGTTTAACTGCTGGAATTGTTATTATTGACTGCGAATAATGGCATTGTATATGACAATCGCCATGGCGAAGCGTGAAAGCCCGCGAATATGGGTTGCTCGGCGAAGCTGTGCCCATATTAATTCGCCCACAACCTAGTCCTCTTTTTTGAACCTAGCCCCCATATTAAGTATTTTTAAGACTAGTCCTCTCTTGATTTTACAACCTCACCACCACCCATATTACTTTTTCATGCTCCGGAGGAGCATTTTTATTACTTGTCCTGCTGTCATTTTAAAGGATCCCTTTCCAGCAATGCGGCAATAGATACAAGGAGCTTGAACAGTGCCGTAGGTAGAGCAGAAAAGTGATTATATAAATATATAGTACCACTAATTCTCACCTCCGCCCCAAGCTTTGGCCGCTGCAACCTGTTTGTGGGTGGCAGGGATGGGCACCGGAAAAAAACTACCAGAAAAAACGGTTTTTTCCCGTTTTTTTCCGCAGGCTTCGGAAAAATACTCGCGAGTTTTTTCCGAAAAGTTGAAAAATTTTTGAAAAATTAGCAATAAAATTGGAAATTTTGGGGAAATTTTTGAATTTTTCCGAAAAAATCAAGAAATTCTTTAAAATCGCCTGTATTTGTAGTTTATCGCATGAAAATACGTTTAAAAACTTAAATTCATTAAAATTTGCTCAATTTTGGCACTCCAGAAACAGTTTACAACCTTTGGTGATATCGGAAAAAAACGGAAAAATACTGGAAAAAACCGGAAAAAAACCGGAAAAAACTAGTTTTTTCCGCAATAATTTTTTCCGGAAAAAACCCAACCCTGGGGGTGGTATAAGGAGAAAACTTTTTCGACTCGCCAAAGACTTCGACAGTATGTCCATCGTGTATCTGGCTTTTTCCTACAGGGTGGGGGGGGTGGGGGGCCCCCAGAAATTCGCCCCCCCCAGACTTGGGTCGCCCCCCCCAGAATCGCCCCCCCCCCCAGAATCGCCCCCCCCCCCAGGATTCGGGCCTTCCCCCCCAGAACTCTAAAATGCCCGGAAAAATAGGGTTTTGAGGGTAAATTTTGAAAAATGTTTCCGGCTTCGCCGGATTTTTACCCATTTTTAAACATTTTTTAGCTATTCTAAGCTTAAATTTAAGTTAAAAATAGTCAATTTTTACCTCAGCAGCAAAAAATAGCTATTTTAGGCATTTTTTCAAAAATTTTCCCCCCCCCCCCAGAAATCCGAGCCCCCCAGACTTCCCCCCCCCAGAAATTTTTGCCTAGGAAAACGCCAGGTGTTCAGCGACACGGATTTACTATATGGGTACCGCCAGAGGGCCGAAAACCGTGTTTTAGGGGGTTTGACCAGTGGTCAGTAGGCCCCATAGACCGTAATGACCACTGGTCATTTCCATCGGAATCGGCAATATGCCCATTGAAACGAGCATAGTCGATTTACTATATATGCCCCCAACCAAAACGCCGAAAACTGCTGTCTAAGGGGGTTTGACCAGTGGTCAGTAGGCCCCGAGACCATAGTGACCACTGGTCACTTCCCTCGATTTCAGCAATATGCCCACAGCAATATGCCCATTGAAACGAGCTTAGTCGATTTACTATAAATGCCCCCAACCAACACGCCGAAAAGCGCTGTTTTAAGGGGTTTGACCACTGGTCAATAGGCCCATAGACCGTAGTGACCATTGGTCACTTCCCTCGATTTCGGCAATATGCCCATTGAAACGAGCGTAGTCGATTTACTATAAATGCCCCCAACCAACATGCCGAAAAGCACTGTTTTAAGGGGTTTGACCACTGGTCAATAGGCCCATAGACCGTAGTGACCACTGGTCACTTCCCTCGATTTCGGCAATATGCCCAATGAAACGAGCGTAGTCAATTTACTATACAAGTAACAAAAATGCTCCGAACAAAAGGGGATAATATGTGTGTTGGGCCTATGTCTATCGTTTAAATTCCGGTTGAGAAAGGCATAAATCCGACACCGCAAAAGTTGCTCAGCTCACTTAGGGCTTAGGACCCAAAATCGCCTAAGCCCCCCCCCACCGAACCACAGCACTCTACAGCCACTTTGGGTATGCAGTTCTATGACAAGTTGCTCAGCTCACTTAGGGCTTTCATTTGATATCAAATTTTACCACTTTTGAAAAATTTTATTTTCGACCATTTGACCCTCCCACCCGACTGACCCTTCAAACGGCAAAGTAGAACCAGCCCAGCAAAATAGGTACGTCGGACGGCAAAACGGATACCGGGAATGAGCTGGGCACACCAGAAAACCCCTATAGACAAAGTTTTGAGAGGCCAGGTAGAGCCTACTATGGACCTCCAGGAAGCGGTTTCCGACTTGACCCTCCCGACGGCAAAGTGGAACCAGCCCAGCAAGATGGGTGGGTCTGACGGTAAAACTGACAGCGGTAATCGATTCTCCGTGCCAGAAAACCATTGTATGAAAGATTTGAGCTTTCAAAGTTGAATAGATAGCGAGAAATTTCGATTTTTCATATTTCGAATTTTCGCCATTTTTGACGGGCCACTGTGGTCGCTAGGGAAGTGCTAGAGAAACGCAACCTGGACCGTTAGTTAGTTCAATATATGTAATTTCCGAATATAAAAAGAAATCAGCTCCAGCTCGTAACGTTCGACCTGAGCGACGACCACAAAAATGGTCACTTTTCGCTATGAGCCGACTTTGCGGCGCCACTGCGGCGCTGTGGCGCAGCTGCGGCGCGTGATACGGGGCTGAAACTTCACAGACATACTAAACTCGATGTGCTCTACAATTTGCGCATAAAATCTCCGCAGGATCTGCGCAGGATTTTGTGCAGCTCTGCGCAGCTTATTTTACACTGTC
>JASAND010026490.1:0-36421 GCA_030248195.1 Trissonchulus latispiculum
TAATGTCACCTTTTATTTAAAATTTCTTCAGTATTTCAACAGGGATATTTAATGGTGCTTAATGCTATTTGGCTTAATGCTTAATGATGCTTAGTTTGGCTATTTTATCAATTTATTTTCCTGATTTGCTATTTTCCGCTTTTATTCTCTTATTTCATCAGGCTCAGGTAAAAATCAAATCTCTATTTTTATATTTTGCTTCCTTCATTAAATTTTAATATATAATTGTGCTAAACTAGTTGAATTGATTTGCCTAAAGAAAACGCAGAGCATTAGGTAACAAAACAAATCAGTGCCATCAATTAATTCAGACGTTTGAATTTGATACGACACAAGTATCGCTAAGTTTCTACAAAGTTCTATTTTTCCACAAGGGGTACAAAAACCCAACCAAACCCTTCCTCCAGTCGAACTAAGGTTCTCAAAACTACAGAATTTAAGAATGTTTGATCTAAAATTTTCATTTGCGAGGATGATTGATCCAAAAACAGTTTTTAACGTATGCAGAAAACAGGACAGCTTTAGTGAATATTTAGCGATTTGTTAAAACACCTGTACTTTCCCCTACCGGGAAAATGCTTTGAGGACTTTAAAGACATCCACATAGTATGTGCCCTCTACCTCACTTCTCCATAAATTCTTCTGCTAGTAGAATCTTCTTCTGCTAGGATATTCATGTAAACATCGTTACTCAACACGATAGTACGAAAGTTTTCCTAACTACGCAAACTACCTAAACTACCTTAACTTATTATTCGCAAAAGATCAATCCAGACAAACCAAGCCGATAAAAACTTTCCAGGCAGTTCCTGACCGATAAATAAATCTTTATTTTCAAATAGCATAGTACGTATGCATAAGAGAAATATTGACAGTAACACATTAAAAATAAGCAAAAATATATATAAGCTTAACAATTTAAATACATTAAACCGTGTAAACCGCCCCATAGAACGTTAAAGGAAAATACAAGAATTCTTCACACACAAAGGCTAATACAGCAATAATCCACCTAGTCGAAATTTAGAAGAACCGTGGAAGTTTTCCAAATTCTTCATAGCAATTTTTAATGTTTCACAAAATCTCAGGGCTAGGAATTCTATGTTTCAATTCTTTACAGTACATGCTGCCTTGAAGATCATTTGAAATAGGTAGACACAGAAAGGTAATTCCGGCGAATGTTTTTAAGAGGATTTTAAAACGCGAGGACTTCGAACGAAGAAAAACCAGAACAGGTAGTCGGTGGGCTATTCAATTGTTTCAAAATTTTAAAGTTCTTAGACAGAAAGAAGTGCACGGACACTCAAGTCTAGGAAACATTAATGAATTAAGAGTTAGTGAGGCGTTCTCCACCGTAAGTAAAAATTCTGTTATGTCGTTCAGGGAAAGGGAACGAACCCGATCCTGGCAAGCTTCCACTTCCAGCTTCTAGCTTCTATCTTAGCAATAACAGGAAGCAACACCAAAGCGTTGGCATAAGCCTTAACAAGTAGAAAATAAAATTTTAGCAGTCAAATTTCTAAGCAGCAATCAATTCTGAGAGCCAGAAAAAAAATTGGTTATACTTGATGATACAACAAATTCATATGTCCTGCAGTCATTCGAAAAAGAAACAGAAAAAAGGACGTTCAACAAAAAAACGAGAACCAAAAAATAAATACACAACAAAATCATTTCACATCAGAGTTTCAATCGTCGCAATTCTTCAGCCGGCAAGTCGATCCTTAGCGAGAGGAACTGACGGACCTCATTTGGCGTCAGCCGCCAGGTGACACGGCTTGACGTCCACAGTTCCTTCACCTCTGGTACACTGGAAACATTCAGCAGCATTGAGACATGATTCAGTCGGGTGAATCGTTCCCGGACAGACCAGCTGGCAACGTTGGTCAGATAGCTCATCAGCTCCCGGATTTCTCGATCCAGCTGCAGGCCTCCCAGTCGATTATAGGTAGCCTGTAGAATGGACCGTTCCAGTCTATGGGACAGTTCCACGGCCGATTCGCCCAGGAATTCTTCATAATTGCTGGCAGTTAGGCTGTGCTTAAACTCGTCAAACATGGAATTAAGATTGGACAGCAGCTGACCCATGAAGGGGTCGTTGACCTCAAAATCGGCAAACTCCGACTCGGTAGGCGCATGAGTATAGTCTGAATAGGCCGCACACCAGGACTTGATTCTTGGCTTGGCCGCAGCGGTCATCAGCTGTTCTACGCCCGACTTAGCCGCCCCCTTGAATTTAAGTCCCAGATCCTCAAAAGCGGACAGACAGCTGTCCAACTTCCGCTTGATGGCAGCCGTCTGAACCACTGAGCTGCCCAGATGTTTCTCAACATCCATGGAGATGGTTTGTCGAAGGGTCCGGACAAACTCACAGCTAATCTGTAGATCGTTCAGGGCCGACAGGAAATCCAGCCGGGCCTGGACCGGGCCGGTCGCTTCCGCCGGCGCGCCACTGCGACCCTGACTGATCACTGAGGAATAGGCGGCCGCAGCGCTACTGTAGGCCTCTGCCAGACTCCCGACGGAAGGGTAGCCCACCTTCAGTTTGGCGGTCAGGCGAGACAGAAAGTGGGTCTCCAGAATGTCAACGGCATAGTTGAGCATGGCACAGACACAGTCAACATTGGAACTGGTAATGGAGCGGCGGACACACTTACGGACCACAAAGAATACATCGTCCACTACCGGTGAAGAGTAGCTGTCTTCCTTGAAATCTCCTATAACACATAAAAACTATATATCCTAGCAACACAAAACGCACCAGTTTCTACGTGGACAGAATATCTGCTGTTTGAGTTAGTTAGTTAGTTAGGTTTCACTTCCCGCCCGCTAGCTGGTGAGCTGTCGCGATAACTGTAATGTAACTGTAATGCAGATAACTGTAACTGTGTTAAGGTTATCCACTTTGGATGTAGGAAGTTAATTCGGAGAATCACCCCCTGCACCTTTATATGCCGGCAAGCTGGACAAACCACTCAAATCAGAGCAGGTGGCTAAACACTTACACCTCAGCAGAGCGTACCGGTGTGGTAGCCCCACTGGAGGCGGCACTGAGAAGGAGAGAGATTCGTAGATAGGTGTTTTCTAGGAGTTTATGTATCCCGTATTTATGTCATGTATGGACGCTTCAGGCAAGTCTTAACGTTTATGTATTAAACTGTATATTAAGTCAATGGTACTCAATACGATTATGTGCTACAGACACACTCATACGAGTTAGGTGCATTCACTCGCTGACCACTCTGCCAGACTGATACTAGTATTCGGCGGGCGTCGTCAGTGGCGTACCGACATACTAGTTGCAGCTTTAGGTCTTTTGAGCCCCCGGAGTAAAAAGGTATTGAAAAGCGTTTCTGCCCTGTGGTCCCATACACACGTGTTGTTTAGAGTATGCATGCAAGTAAAAACAAAAAACACAAAAACAAAAACATTTCCCATTATTTCATTAATATAATTATATCTATGGCCTGTGGCCAGTAACTTCATCGAGTGCCAGGCGGCACTGACCTGTCATGGTCGACCCCCTTCTGTCCATTTCTATCCTCTCAGGCACCAGATAGCGGGTAGTATACCTGTATTAAGTCGTGCTCCACCATTGCATCCAGTTCGCAGATTTGAGAAAAATCCATGACTCCTTCCGTTATCTTTCTCTTTGTCTTACCTTTCCTAAATCCTCCCTAAGCAAAAGGCCGCAACGCAACTCCAAACCTTGAAAAGATTTAAACCTTGTCTTTAGTATACTATATACACAGCGATGACAGTTTACTGTTCCCGTCTAGCGACCTCTTACTTAGTAAGGCTGATGGGTGACCACTGTACGGGTTCGGTCGCGTCTTCCTATCTGGGCGTGAAACTACCTTTGGAGAGGAAAGGCTCAATTGTCAACGGCGGGCAGTGCCAGCTGCCCCTTTTATGCCGGCATAGTGAACATACGAACATATTTTCTTTTGTTAACTTTTGACAGTTGAAGTTTTCGTTATCTGCTGTTTGAATCTGTGGTTTTGAAGAAATTTTTAGAAGCATTCTCAAGAATATATGAATAAAAATATAAAAAGGTAAAGTGATCTTTTCTAAGGTGGTGATTCCTTTTGGACATGTATTGTTGATTGACGGCCCAAATCAAAACGTTGGTTTTGAAGAAATTTTTAGAAGCATTCTCAAGAATATGAATAAAAATATCAAAAGCTAAAGTGATCTTTTTTTAAGGTGGTGATTCCTTTTGGACATGTATTGTTGATTGACGGCCCAAATCAAAACGAAATTTGATGAAACTTTCCAAAATAAGTTGGTTTAGTATTCTAACACCCTCCGCACAATCCCGCTTCAAAAATTCTACGTCTCCGTTCAGGGCAAATTTTGCCAATGTCTCTCAGTTAGACAGTAGCTGTATAGCTATGATTATATTCATTCGAAAGATCATGGCGTGCTCTACATTTTTGCATTTTAAAGTAACCCTCTAGCTTTTCACTATCATGAGATATTACCATTTTCTTATTTTGGCTTCAAAACCATGTCATTTTTGCATAAATCAAAGAATCAAATTGCTCTTGATCTATGTAAACCGTATAATTAAACTAAGTGCGTCAGTTTGAAGGTCTCATAAATGCCAATTTATTATCTGAGGCATGGTCAGCTTCCAGCTGTTATTCCATAGGCTGCTATCATAAAAAACGTAGTTTTTGCATAAACACGACCAAATTTTTTCCAGCGATTGTGGAGCATAGTATGCATGCTAGACGGTTACCACTTAGCAGATGTGTTTTACACAAAAATACCCCGGGACTCTTTTTTAGTTGTCCAGATTGCTGCTTTCTTGCCAAAGTTGGGAAAAGTAGGTAAAAACCAGGTTGCGCACAGGGTTTTTTTTTGAAAATCGGACCTGCGTAAATTTTGCGTATTTTTGTTTTCGAGTGCGTATTTTTAATTTAGACTGCGTATAATTACAAAATCGCTTTTCAACGTTATAAAAGCTATACACGCATTTAGCGTCGAATTAATGCTGTTTTTAAGAGTTTTAAACAACGTTAAGAATCGTAGCTCGAGCTTAAATTGCGTGCTCTCTCTGTGGTGTAAGAGTGTGAATGAATAGGTCACGAAAAATAGATACGCAGGGGGTCTGGGGGGCGCAGCCCCCAGAAGTTGAAGAAAATTTTAAATTTCGGCGTAAATTTGCTCTTAAAACTTTGACTTCTTTGCCTTTAACAGTTTAATACTTAAGCCAATATTTGGTTAGACAAATAGAGTTACTGTTCCCTTGATTGAACACATACGTATATAAGATTTTAATTTATATACTATATATATCATATCAAATAGAAAGAAAAGCATCGCATGGTACAACGTGGGCATAGGCAGAAAGTATAATCAACTGTAGACGGAAGGAGAATCGAAGAGATATGCGGGGGGGTCTGGGGGGCGGAAGCCCCCCAGAAGAAGCCAGAGCCAAAACTACGGTAAATTGTCTCAAGAAATTAATTTAGAGCACTCCAGAAATTCCTACTACCGAATTTTTCGGCTGCGTATTTTGGTGCGTATTTTTGTTTTTGACTGCGTATTTTTAAGCTCGATGCGTAAATACGCAGTATTTTACGCAAAAAAAAACCGTGGTTGCGCATACAATTTAGCTAGTTTCTATATTGCGAAGAGCGATTTCATAACAACTAAAAAAGGGTCACCAGGTATTTGATAGAGGTATCGAATTATAAAGGTAAAGGTAAAGGTAACCCCCGGAGAATTCTCCTACCCTTGTCAGGGTCTAGGGTGTCGGTGCTCATCCCCGGATACACAGCCCTTGAGCCAGGAGTGTCATCTCGAATGATGACTACAACTGTGGAGGAGGGGCCAGCTCAAGGCAGATGCCCTACACGGTCTCCTGTTACCTTCCCACATAAGTGGTACCCATTTACCGACCAATTAAGGATGGATAGCTGGGTTGGCTAGAGCCCACGGCGAACCGATATGTGCTTAGTCCCTTGCTCAAGGGGATTTGTGAAAGCCTTGTGGCAGCGGGGATTCGAACCTCGGACTATCGGATCCAAAGTTGAATTCGTTAAACCACTTATGTTATCGAATTATATAATCAATGTATCTCGAAAAATTTAGTTCGGTCTGCAAAAAATCTGAAAATTGCTCTTATTTAAAATGTTTTCGAAATCCAAAATTAGTTTCATTCTATTCTTTAGACAGAGAAAATGTTAAGCTCCATTTTGATATAAAAACGGCTTCTTAGCTTCAAGTAATGAATGAGTAATAACGGTTCAAAGTTGATGTATCCAAAAGGAATCACCAGCTTAAAAGTCGAAGGATTCAGGCTTTTCTATAGTCAAAGGTCAAAGGACCCTGCAAGGAATCGATTCCCGATTCCAGATTTGGGTCGCATCCCAGAACCCAAAAGTACCCGGAAAACAGGGTCTTTTTCAAAATATTTTCCAGCTGTGCCGGAAATTCAGGCTTTTAGCTATTTAAGCTTAATTATTTAGGTTAAACATTGTTTAAATTCTTGCTCAGCAGCATAAAATTACAGTACGTAGTGGCCAGAAAAGGCCTGAAATCGCAGTTTATCAGTTCAATTTCATTACAGATTTTGGTATTATTAAACCTGCATTTTGTAAACAAAAATTGCAATTGAAATGTCAATGACAGTAGTGACAATTGTCATTGATTTCATGGCAAGTCCTCCTGATCTGTAGTACTGTAGGCAACCAAGCCCAATCTAGAAAGAACATCCTTTTAAAGTCTATCGTTTACCTTTCATTCATCGTCCCCCCCGTCTATAGAGAGTTTGGTGGTAAAATAAGAAAGCACAAGCTTCAGAAAATCAGTACAGTTGTTTACCTTTGGAATCGGTTGACAATGCTTTCAAAACGCATTCCCGCATAAAGTATTCTTCCAAAGCTATGTATTGGCCAATAAGTTCTTGCATCTTCAGTCGCAAATCGCAAGAGTGCAACAACTTTTCTGCCTTCGTCAACTTTTCCTTTTTCATTGGATCTGACTCGGGAAGGTTTTCAGCCTGTAATAACGTTTAGAAAAGGCAAGAAGTGAAAAACAAAATCAAGAAACGCTTAACAAGCATTAAAAAAAGAATAGTTTCAGACATTTTAGCTATTATGTCATCAAAGATAATGTAAGCATATAAAATCAGCTCAATACATCAGACGTTTTACATCGGGCACTGCATTTACCCACTAAGATCACTCCAAGAAAAGTACTTACGGCGGACTTCCTAATATTCAAATCAAGGGGGACAAGGGAACCAATCATCAGGAAGTCCCCAAGTTGCCGGGCTGTTGTACCCATTTAACCAAAATATTGGAGCACTATTCGTTCGATTGCCTGGTTTCTCTTGTTAGCACAATATAATAAATTTTGCTATTGCTCCTCTACATCCAGGAGAATGAATACAAATATTTGCCAAATTTCCAGGTTTTCACGAAGATAAAAATAAAGAAAACGTCGATTAAACAGTCATAGTAAAAGCAGTAGAATACACGCTTACATGAGCCGCCACTCGACGTTTAACAAAGCGAAGGTAGAGTTCTGCCCTGGTATGCATTAGGGTGACTTCAGCAAGCAGGGTGTCCAGTTCCACAGGATCAGGCTTTTCAGCTGACAATGCGGATGACTTTGATGAACCAGCGGCGCCAGCCAAGGACTGAGAGGTCACAGATGAACGACCCAACTGGCGTACCTGTTCCACTTTTTCCAGGAACTTCCGATGAGAAATGAATCTATTGATAATGAATTTTGCCTAAAACACAGCATTTATATATACAGGATAGAAGATTGACAGTGGCGATGGGCATCGAATGTTTTTTCATATCCGCATATGCGCCTAGTTTGCGTTAACGGCAACGGATAACCGGAAATCTAGATATCCTGTTATCAGCCTATTGAAAACTTCAGTTCAAGAACTGTCAATTTTTAGTTGTGGTTTGAATTGCTATCATTAAGCCACGCTTTAAACACGTCTTCGCTTCAGTATGTCGGCAATTCCGAACCAGAGTACGTAATCAGTGCCGCCTTTGTCATACCTGGGCAGACTTGTGCTTGGACGGGCGGGGGAAGGTTGGAAATCCCGTGCGTTCTCCAGAAGTTGAGGATTTGCAGTTAGTTAAGACTTCTCCCAAGAATAAATTTAGAGCATTTTCGCGATCAATTGATGAGGCAACGTATGGCCAGCTTTTGGAATATTGTGTATCCACTTATTCGCTTATTGTATTAGCTTATCGCAAACATTGTAGACATATACCTATATATATATATATTTGCTTATTTTTAGGTGTTAAATTTGCAATACTACTAAGCTGCTACTACATCTGACTTTGTATACTCTGAAATATTAGCTAAATTTGAAGATTGAAAATCAAAACATGGACACCCAGAGTCAGACCAACCTTATTTCACAACCGGTTTCGACGCTCCACCGGGGGCATCTTCTTCAGGCGATTCTTCACACGCTGCTGTCATTCCTAGGGGGACAAATAGCTTTCAGCAGCAACTGGGTTTACTTTATAGGGGGGGGGCGGGGGGGGCGCCCCCCACTTTTCGCGTCCCCCCTCACTCGACCTCCAACCACTTTTTGGGCTTCCCCTTCACTCACTATAAGGTGCCCAGAAAATGCCAAATTTTAAGAATTTTTGGTCAAAATTTTCAGAAATTTTCAAGCTTCGCCGGAATTTTTTGGTCAACAATCGTCTATTTTGGTACTCAAACTCAATTTTTGAGCACTTTTTAGCATAGTTATAGAAGTATGTAGAAAACAGGCAATTTTTTACTGTATTTTTGGCATTTTAACGTATTTTATTGCCCCCAAATTTTCGACCTCCCCCACTTTTTTTCGCCTAAAATAAACCCAGAGCAATGAGTAAGAATACAAATAGGCGGGGTCTGGGAGCGCAGCCCCCAGTAGAAAATTTTAGAAATATCACGTTTGACACGCGATTTTTCCGCAATGTTACCTCTCGTTCAAGCTTAAATCTAACTGCGCCAGGCTTGCGCGAGAGGAATTTTCATTTTGCGTCATACGACGACAATTGCTTCATGACGCAGCCGCTGACGCAAAAGAAACCATGATTGAAAACCATGGTAACAAAGTGTTGTGGGGGCCTGGCATTTTTAGGGTTTTGAAAGTGGGGTGGGCTTCCGAAAAGTGGGGGGGGGGGAGCCCAAGGTATTAATATACCTAAATTTTAAGCGAAAAATTAGCAGTTTTCAGGTAAAAACGCAAAAATCGCTGTTTTTAAGCTAAAAATGAACTTATAAGTCCAAAAATTAGCCAATTGAGAAAGTTTTTGAAAGTTTGACCTCAAAAACTGAATATTTTGAGTTTTGGACAGCCCCCAAGAAAGTGGGGGCTCCGAACAGTGGGCGGGGGAACCGAAAAGTGGGAGATGTGTTTTTTGCAAAAAAAAAAAAACTGCGAAATTCCGCAACTTTTTTCGGAGCTCTGCGTAAAGTTCCGTAAAGATTTTTGGTCGTGACTAGAAATTTTCAGTTATATATTTCTGATAATAAATACACGTGTTTCAGGTACTTTTTGCAGAAAATTTCAAAAAGCCTTCAGCGCGTATTTTTATATTTGGAGATACCTTTCAGACTTAACCGAGATAGAATACTTAGTGGAAGCTTAGGTAATAAAATTCTTTTCGCATAATCTAATTTCCTAAAATATCTGAAGAATGAAAATCTTTTCTGATGCGTATACATAGTGCCCACACGCAGTATATATTTTAGGATTTTACTGGCTGCCGAAATCGAAGCTTTGAGTGTTTCCGTTAAGGATTTTCTTCAGGTTTACAAAATTTTCTCAGCTTCTGGGGGACTCTGCCCCCCAGACCCCCCCCCCGCCTATCTCCCCTTAAATTTATATTCTTGTCAAAAACATAACATGCTTCGACTTTGGAAAAAATAGTTGTAACTTGGTTAATACTATTCGTTAAATGTCAAAATGCGTTTAAATACAACGTATATAATTAATAAAATGCATTAGTTATCTTTGAAAAATTAAAAAAATATGAAGAATTTCGCAATTTTTTGCGAAGTTCCGCAAAAATTTTGGAAGACTGTGTAAAAGCTCGCAAAAAGTTTCGACGAAAAAAGTCCGTTGAAGTAAGCCAAATTCTGTCCACCTGTATATCAAATCCGTTGCGAAGTGAGGTCAAATCCGGCGCGTAGTTAGGCCAAATCTGGTGGGTGACAAACTAAATTCGGTGCATAGTCACACCAATCCGGTGCGTAGATAACAGAGATCCGGTATGTATGTAGATCTAACCGAAATTCGGTGCGTCGGTGGATCAAATCGGGTGGGTCAAATTTACATGGAATAAATTCGATACGTCAGTGACCACATCCGGTGCGTAGATAGGTCAAATCATGTGCGAGCTTGCATGCTAACAAATTTGGAATTGAGAGACATATCAAAAATGTGTGAAGAATAAAGAATCTAATGTGTGGAAACAGATCCGCAACCGAATCTTCAAAAATCATGTAGGTATCATTTGGTGCGTCAATTCTTCCAAAAAATTATATAGGTATCATTTCTGTGCGTATGTGGGACACGGGGTGGCCATCCCCGTCCACCCATACATTACCCAGGTGTGCCTTGGACTCAATCTTCAGTCATTCTTTAGTGTCTTAGCCGCGGTTTACCACCGCTTATCAAAGTTACGTTAATGGACAAGGTGAAAAATTTACATCAGTTCCTGACAATCCGCATTGTCGAAAAATGGCCGAAGACAAATATTCAAAAGGGTTCCTTCAAGTCTGGGGTTAACACGGAAAAGCCAGTTCACCGGTGTGTCGATGTAGCGTGAAGCTAATCTACTAAGCTCATTTTTAGCCTGTCAACCAACCTGTATATCGCACTCATTCTGTAGCATAATCATGACAATGATCAAGCGTTCAGGGCCATAGTAGGTTTCCACCAGCGGATGATGAATCTCCACAATTCTGGCAATACCCTCAAACAGTATTGTCAGCACGTCGGCATACAGAACATGCGTTCTGGCATCGTCCTCACCCCCACTGTCCAGAACAGCACGGTTCTGCGCTGCCAGAGCCTGTATCTTCTGCCGCAGATAGTCACCGAAACGCCGAAGGCCCTCATCATGCTGCCCCAGCAGTGGAAACAGTTTAAAAAATCGCTCAATGGACGCCACGTCCTCTGCCTGCAGGGCTTCGTCAAACTTTCGACCCACCAGCTGACACAGTTCTGACTCCGCCTGACGTAGGATGGCACAGGACTGTTGAATAGAGGCAGCGTCATCGCTGTCAGTCGGCGACGCGGAAGCAGTTACGCCTTCATCCGCCGAGAGATTTGCGGACGCAGACGGTGACTTGACCGCTTCGTCCAAGGCCAGGAATCGGTGTATCAAACCGGCAGCCTGTTCGTAGTCCTCATTCTGAAGGGCAGTCTGAACACCTTCGGTGCAGAAGCGAAGATCAAGGATATCTTCCACTCGCTGAAGGCAGTCCACCACTCTTGATTTTGCTATGTCTAAGTCTCTCACCTTTCCTAGAAAATCCATCACAAGGTTTCAAAGATTATCTATATTTAAGGAGCTACACGTGTGGTTAAGAATAAGAAACACGTTCAATCAAAAATCATGTGAAGCAAACGAGAAAGTTTGAAAGCAGCTATACGTTATACGTATACATTACACTGTACGAGATCATCTGAAATTAGATTAGCATAATGTGTCCTCCAAAAAAGCGCCTTTGAATTAGTGCTAGCACTCAACTACGTAGATGCGTAAAAACGTTAGACAAAAATAAAAGTTGTTTATTATCATTACGGACAAAACATTGATAGCAGCACAAAATAAGCTAACTAATTTTAACTGAGCTAATTCTGTAATTTTTCTTTAGGCTACAAACAAATAACAGACTGTGGTAGACAAACCAGAAATATTTTCTGCAAGAACAGAAGTAAGAGACAGCATGGAACTGAGCTGTGAAGCATCCGACTCAACGATTGCAAGCTGAGTCTTCATGCGGTTCGTCATCAATCCACACGACTTGAGGACATCACTGCTTTCTGCTGACATGGAGTCAATCTCATTGTCCAGAGCGTCCTGCTCCTTGTAGCACTTCATTAACTCCTTTTCCAACCGAGCAATCGCCGCGGAAAAGTCAAAGTCGGGAATGTCATCACCATCAATCATATTTCATGTGCCTATATTATATATGTACACACCTGAACCGTAAGTAAACAGAGTAAATATATAGGGGGGTGGGGCAACTTGGAACAAAAATTTTGCTAGAAATGCTGCCATTCGTCATAGCCCTGACTGATCTAGACAAAATTATGCATATCGATACTGCGAGCTTGGGCTACTTGGAACTGCAAAGCTTGATCTATATAGTACCAATGTGTGCGCACTGGGCCTAAAATTCTATCATACCAAGCTACCCATACCAAGTAGCCCCTTGGCCCATCTTGGTACAAGATGAGGACCGCTGACGCTTTTACCTATCTATTACTCAATTCGTAGAGTCTATCCGGAACCCATCCTATCTAAAATGTAGAGAAATTAAAGACAAACAAATTTCTACCAAACTTTTTTACTTACACAAACTCCTAAAGCAAATAAATCAGGTCAAATTACAACCATGTTAAAATTTGCACTTTTAAGGCAGTTTTTTAAACAAAGTTCTAAAAATAATAGCATAGAAATGAAAAACTGTCAAAAAAACAGTCGGAAAACGTTTAATACACGTAGCGTAAAGTTTCCCCCCAAAAGTTGAGACAAAGTCGACGATTTGGTCAAATCTTCGGTTAACATGTCCTCTATGAGGTCACAGACGGAATCGGAAAGCTTGGAGAGAATTTTACGGCATCCTAATTCCACCCCTAAATTCACTCTGCAATAAATACTAAGATAGGGAGAGCCGTATCATCATCATCTCTCGCCGGCCACTGAAAATATCGGAAATCGTCATTTGTCATGGTTTTTCTGGTCGCATCCTCATGTAGGTTTTTCAAATGATGAGACAGGCTTCTGGATAAGTATACCTTCACATTACCGATGAACCAAGCGGCCTTTCCGGTGAAGTCGATGAATTTGGCCGCCACAATGTCACCGCAAATCACCTCGGAAGCCGCAGAAGGAACCTGAAGATCCGGATTCTGTGGGCACCAAACTGGTTTATTGTCATCATGGGCTGACTCTGATTCAGACTCAGTGCTGGCTTGGACGTCAGCGGTAACTGAGGTGTTCAGAGGAGGAATAGACACAGTCTGAGGGTTCACTAGACAGGGAGCAGGTGTATAAGATTTGGACTTATGTATTATATACATGGCTTACTTGGGAATTTATGTGTTTAACGTGTGTTGTTCCAAATTGCCCCCCACTGCTGAGAACGGGGCTATTTGGTATGCTCGGGTCTACTTGGAACGGGATCTTACTGAGGACTAGTGATGTGCGCCGGAGCTCCGGAGCTCCGCTCCGACGGAGCTCCGGAGCGGAGCTCCGATTTTCGGTGCTCCGGAGCGGGCTTCTGCTCCGGAGCTCCGGAGCTCCGGGTACCCGGAGCAGCCATTTCCAAGCTTTGATGTCTGTCTGTTTCTCATAACTTGGGTACTAATGAAATTTTTGAAGAGTTTTCATGATTTCTTGCTGTAGTCTCACGAACCAGGGTTTTTTTTGGTCGCCGAACTTTAGGCCAAATGGCCTCAACGACTGAAATTTTTTAGGCCATCACCCAAAAAATTTAGGCCATCGAAATTTTGTTAATTTTTAGGTTGCGCGTTATTGTACGCATTGTTAAAATTACAGTTATTATGTATTCATGCGTTATATATTCAAAAATCGCTGTTTAACAACAAAAATCGTCATCATCACTGTCCACACCAAAAATCTACGTTTTTACCTTAAAATGGCAGAAACAGAACTTTGTTAGCATAGAAATAATTATAATATAATATAATATAATAAATAAAACAGTATTGATAATGAATTTTTAATGAAAATTAAAGCATGTAGGAGAATACGAGTACATAAATACCTATTTCCCATTACATATACATAACCAAGGAAAGAAGAAAATTAAACTTATAGAAATCAAGTTAAACTACTAAAAATAGCATTTCATCTATGAAATCTTTATAACAGTATATGAAATTATAACTTGAATGGGCATTTATCAGTGCAAATAGACAATGTAACTAGCTGGCGGCTGGCGCAGCCCAGAAATAGAAGTAAAAATGCATAAATTCGCGCCGAAGGCGCGAAAATTTTTTAGGAAATTACTGTTCTTAATTGAAAATGAATAAAATTTAACTGGGTTTTCGCCGAAAAATTTAAGCCAAAAGGCCTCAACGGCCAAAATTCTTTAGGCCATCGACTCATAAATTTAGGCCATGGCCTAAGCTATGGCCTAAAAAAAACCTTGTCACGAACAGTGCGTAAGAACGATGAATTAGTGCTCTTTTTATTTTTAATATTTTTCTGCTTTCTCAAGAAGACCGCTGTATGATTCGTTTTTGTATGATTATTCCAACTTGTCCAGATGATAAAAGTGAAAATTAAAATGTAATTCTAAGCTACGACCCCTAAGAATTGTTTCAATACAACGTTTTTAATTATATAATTGCCATTAAATAATCCATTAATCCATCAATTATTCCCTTTTTCGATGAAATCTATTCTTCTTACGTAATCTTTCAATGTCTACAAATGTTTACTTTGCTTTCATCTCACACATCTTTTCTAATATTTTTCAGACATATATATAATTTCTCCTTATTCAAATTTATTTTATGATTACATACTTTTTAAAAGTTAAACAGTTTATAAAAGCAAATCTGGTCCACGTTTGTTAAACTTGCACTAATTCATCATGGATTCAAAAATTTAATTTTTAACGAAATTCTCGTAACGAATTTTATGGAATCCTAATCTATGAAATTTAAACTTAGCAAATCTTGAAAAAGTAAGACATTCGAACTAAACGGCAGTAAACTAACATTGGCTTTTATGTAAACGCAACATAATGCATAATGAAACAGCCACGAATTCTCTGAAAAGTTGTCCAAGTCTGAACTCATTTCAGATCAAAAATACAGGGTAGCAAATAGAACAAATGTGTATAGCAAAAGAATCAGATTCTGAACATAAACATGCGAAGCACTATATAGTAGACGTGCTTATCATTGCAAAAATAATTTGCTTAGCTTAAAACAAAATTTTTACAGTTTTAATCTTCACAAACAGTCGGAGCTCCGCGGAGCTCCGGTGCTCCGACAGCCCGCTCCGGCCGGAGCTCCGGAGCGGGCAATTTGTTCAGCGCACATCACTACTGAGGACACTGAAAAAATGCTACAACAAAAATATTGGTATAGCCATGGGGTGAAAAAAACCCACCCCCCCCTTTATGGGGAAAAAACCCACCCGCCTCCTGTGTCATGGGTTGGAGATATGAGCTCCAAAACATAGCAGCAGGAAGCGCGACTCTTTCTAACCTATGTGTGCAAAGATCAAGTCATTTGGTTCACTCCTGCTCATTTTATGACATTTTGAAAATGACAACTACTTTTTGGTTCAACCATTCAAAAATTTACCAAAAGTTTGGACCGATGTAACTTTTGACTGGGTTGGGTTAGAAAAGTTTTGCAAATATCTGCAATGATGGCAACTCTTCCTCTTTGCACACAGCCAAAATTAGACCGATCCGCTGTACCGTTGGTCTGGCACACTGCCAAACGTGGCGGGGGAAAAACCCACTTTGGGGGGAAAAACCCACCCAATTTTTTTTGAAAAATTTTTTAACAACTCAACACGGAAACAATTAGAGACTATAGCACGGTACTATCGAGCACGCTGCGTCATCCTATGGGGTCAGATTCGGACAATTTTGCTTACCTGGCTAGCTAGGTGCTAAAAACCTTAAAAGTGCCATTTCGCTGCTGGAGGACCCAATACAGGTATATACAGTTGAGATTTTAACAGCCAATTCTACGTAAAAAACGATTCTGTACACGATAGAATAATAAGTTTTATCAAATTACATCATTTTTAGCACTTTTCAAAAATTGCCCTATGTTTATGTGTTAAGCTTTATGAAACCTGGCCAGTTGATGCAGCATTTTCAACGGCACCTGAGATCTCAAAAAAGCTACTTAGATCGGGGTTTTTGGTTCATACTAAATAAAAAAAGGGTTGAATTTTACACTGGAAGTGTCAGAATTGCGATAGAACAATTTTTAGGACCTGTGAGGGGTGGGTTTATTTTCCCCCCATTTGGGTTTTTCCCCCATTGGGGTTTTCCCCCCGCTACTTTTTGCATTATACCGCTCTAACAGTACAACCTACAGAAGTGCAAATAGGCTTAAAAGAAAGTTCTAAGTACGCCAAGTACAACGGTATATAAAGTTCTCCGATAGCCCTTATAATAAAAAAGTTCCAGCCAAAATCCGAAAATGTGGGTTTTTCCCCCCATGGCTATACCCCTGAAAAATTCAGGATATACCTATAAAACATGTTTTCTTGGCTCCGCAGTAGGAATTTAGCAGGAATTTTTAACTTTGAAAAAGGTATACGTATATACCTTTTTTGGATCGAAAATGTGACCTGTATATATACTGTTGGATGTAAATTCACACACATAAAACGTTCATGGTCAATGTTTTATTTACTGGAAAGTATAAGTCACGTGCTTTCAGAAAAATATAAATTTAGCTAAAAAAGAAGGGAGAATAGTACGGTATAGGCTTAAACAAATGTTAGGTCAATTTTGTCCCATGTTGCCCCAGGTTCCCAAGTTGCCCCACCCCCCTATATCTTTCAACCCCGCCATGGGCTTACTATACGTAGGGGCATTCGTAACAGATCCTAGAGTGACAACATTTTGAGGAGGGGATGGTGAAAAATACAGTAATAAGACTAGCAGACCAGCGACAGGGTTGGGACGAGACCAAGATTTCAGCGAGACCGAGACTGGACAAGTCTCGACTTCTGGACGAGACCGAGACTCACAAAATTAGGCTTGAACTTAGTTTCTTAAAAACAGCGATTTTTGCGTTTTTACCTTAAAAATGTTTTCGCTAAAAATTTAGGTATATTCATACCTTGGGCTCCCCTCCCCCACGTCCCCCTCCCACGGGGGAGAGGGGCTCCCGCCCAATTTCAAAACCCTAAAAAAATGCCAGCCCCGCTCAAAAATTATTTGGAGCTTATTATTATTATATATTTACCGAAAATTTACCCCTAACCCCCATATCGAATTTTTCAGACCCCCTCCCTCTTTTTTGCCAGACCCCCCCCCTCTCTACTTTTCTCAAACCCCCCCCCACACCTACGGCAGGATGCTGTTCAGAGTTTTTTCGGGGGGGGGGGGAGAAATTTTCAGGGGGGAAGATTTTTTGCAAAAAAGAGCTAAAAAATTGGTATTTTTGGCGGATTTTACACGTAGAAAGGCAAAAAATTCTCAAAAATGCCAGGATTTAAGCAAAAATAGGCATTTGTACAAAAACATCTCCGGCGAACCCGGAAAATTTTCGAAAATTTGCCTTTTTTGGCAAAACTTTTGGGCCCCAAAAAATACCAGGCGGGCGCGATTTCGGGGGGATCATTTTCGAGGGGAGGTCAATTTCGGCGGGGAGGGGGGTAAAAATACCCTGGGGTTACTCCCCAACCCATGGCTAGCAACCAATCATGCTTGCGACTTGCGAGTTTATATATAAAACTCCTGTTTAATGATGAAGTTACGTACATCAAGGTTGAATGTTTTTTGGCATTAGAAACGGCTGAAAATCCGATTGTTGGCATGAAAATAGGAAAAGTTTTTTTTGGGAGAGGTTTGGGGGGTCGTGGAGGGGGGGGGGGGGGTGAGGGACAAAGTTTACTTTGGGGGGGGGGGTTGGGGGCAACGGTTTAACGGAGATTTGGGGTGGGGGGAGGCTCCCCCCCCAACATGTTCTGGGGGGGGCCCCCTCTGGCGACCCCCCCCCAACCCTCCCCCAAAAACATTTTTAATTTTTTATGCCAAAAATCGCATTTTCAGCCGTTTCTAATGATAAAAAACATCTAACCATACAGTAATTTTAACATTAGACAGTGGTTTTAAACTCAAAAACTTGATTGCCAACATGTTTCCAAGTCCAAAATAAGGACAATATTGAGTCATAAGATCCATAATACAGTTAAAAACGTGTATTTCTCATAATAATAAACAGTTTAAGCCAAAAATTTGGACATTTTTGAAAATTTTTTCAAAATTTACCCTAAAAATACCCAATTTTAGGCCATTTTTCGCGCCTTCGGCGCGACTACCCCCCCCCCAGTTTGGGGGGGACTTCCCCCCCCAAAAAAGTTTTGGGGGAGGGTTGAAAAAAGGCTTGGGGGGGCTACCCCCCCCCAACCCCCCCCCCACCTTACACCTATGGTTGGGGGGGTATCCCCCCCCCAATATTTTTGACCAAATTTACCCCCCCCCAGATTTTTTGACTTACCCTCCCCCAACTTTTGGCTACCCCCCCCCGACCCCCCCCCCCAACGATTTTTGGACCCAAAAAGTTAGCTAAAGTTGGTCGAAAAATGGTCATTTTTTGAAAAAATTTTCTAAAATTTTGACCTAAAATCGCTTTAAAACGGTGCAAAAGCGCCTAAAACGTTAAGAACAAGCCTTATTTTGATGAAAAAAGGGCTAAATTACAGAAAATTTTGCATTTTTTGGCCATTTTTCGAAATTTCTGAGGTCCGAATTCTGGGGGGGGGGGGGGGTTGGGGGGTACCCCCATCACATTTCGGAGGTCGGCCAAGATTTACCCCCCCAGACCCAAAGTTCCAGGGAAACTATGGTGAGGGAGATCTAAAAAGAGGGCACGCCTCCACAATTTCGGGGGGGGGGGAGCCAGCCACCCACCCAAATCCCCGTTACACCTATGGGAATAGTAGTTTCCCTGCAACTTTGGGTCTACCTTGGTAAATCTTGGATGGAAGCTTGATGGTCAACCCAAGAAATGTGATGGGAGTATATACCCCCCAACTCCCCCCTCCAGAATTCGGACCTCAGGAATTTCGAAAAATGGCCGATAAATGCAGAATTGTCTAAAAAATATTTTTGGGGGAGGATTGGTTAACCAAATATATTTGTTTCAACTCCTACATATATATAACAACTCGATTTTTTGCCCAGCCACACCTAATGCCAAAACACATTCAACCATGAAGTAATTTTATCATTAGACAGTAGTTCTAAACTCGAAAACGTGATTGCCAACATGTTTCCAAGTAAAAAATAAGGTCAATATTGAGTCAGAAAGTCCATAATACAGTTAAAAACGTGTATTTCTCGCAATAATAAACAATTTAAGACAAAAATTTCGACTTCTTTGAAAATTTTTACAGAATTCACCCTAAAAACATAGTTTCCCTGGAACTTTGGGTCTGGGGGGGGGTCTTGGCCGACTTCCGAAATGTGATGGGGTACCCCCAACCCCCCCCCCAGAATTCGAACCTCAGAAAATTCGGCAAATGGCCAAAAAATGCAAAAATTTCTGTAATTTCGCCCTTTTTTCATCAAAATAAGGCTTGTTCTTAACGTTTTAGGCGTTTTTGCACCGTTTTAAAGCGATTTTAGGTCAAAATTTTAGAAACATTTTTCAAAAAATGACCATTTTTCGACCAAATTTAGCTAACTTTTTGGGTCCAAAAATCGTTGTGGGGGGGTTCGAGGGGGTGGCCAAAAGTTGGAGGAGGGTAAGTCAAAAAATCTGGGGGGGGGGGGTGAATTTGATGGAAAATTTTGGGGGGGGGGGGGGCGTCCCCCCGACAAAGTTTTGAGGGAGGGTTGAAAAAAGGGCCAGAGCAAAAGCGAGTAAAATAACATAATGATAAAGTTCAATCTCAGCCTAATCCAAGGATATAAAGTTTTTGTGGCTACGACTTATATTGCGTTCGCAATGAATTTTTTAACAATTTCCCTTTAGCAACTGGTTTTTGCTAGTTTACACTGGTTCAGGCAAATCAAGGCGGCAACATCAAAGAGAGCCAAAAACCAGCTGAAAAAAGGAAATTGTTTAAAAATTCATTGCGCTTGCAATATAAGTAGTAGCCACAAAAACTTTAGATCCTTGGATTCAGCTTAGATTGAACTTTATCATTATGTTATTTTACTCACTTTTGCTAGACTCGCTATGTCGTAATTTTGGGTCAAAAAGTGGTATTTTTCGAAAAAATCTTCTTTCAAATTTTGAAATCTCACATACATCATTTGAGAGCGGACGCCTAGACGGTCCTGGAAATCTAATCGAAAAATTTTTCCGTTGAGCGAGTCGCGAGTAATATCCAGTCAAAGTCGAGAAAGCGGCAAAGATCAAAGGATTTTGAAAATCTAAAAAATGGAATAACTCACGCAATTTTCAGCCAAAAAAGTTGAAATTTGGTGAGTAGAACTTTCACACAAGAGGAAAATTTTGCTGAAAAAATCGCGGCAGTCCATGTACCAGTCCTTCTGTACATATAAAAGCGGCGCCCTTTGAAATCGCAGGGAAATTTCAAGAAAATTTTTTCACGAAAAGAAAGATCTCATCAGTCCGGTTTAGAAAATATATACTTTGTGGAAGCTGTCTTGAAGCGTTTTTGAGATATAAAGAAAACAATTTCGCTTTCTACATTTTTTGGTCAGACTTTAGTATACTATGACGCGACTGCTCACAAGCCACTCAAAAAATCACAAACTTGCAAGACTAGCATTCTGCTACAAATTAACCGCCCACACAGATGACTATCTTTACTTGACAGCAACACTGTACAACAACAACAATAATATGCAACAAAATGGTGTAACACTATACAAAAACAAAACTGTGCAATGAAAGCTATGTACAACAAACTAGTAAGCAATGAGACCACTGTACAACAATAATACTGTACAACAACAATAATATGCAACAATGTAGTGTAACACTATACAAAAAACAAAATTTTACAATGAAAACTATGTACAACAAACTAGTATGCAATGAGACCATTGTACAACAATAATACTGTACAACGAAACACTGCACAGCAAACTGTGCATACAACAAGAATACTGTACAAGCAAATCATTGTATAATGCGAATACTATACAACAAACGATGCAATTCAAGCATGAAGTAAATCCACGAGTCAAATTATCTGTAACAATGCAGGTATTCCCGAAACTGCGCAACTTTGTGTTTCGAGCACTGTCGTTTGTACCTCATTTGCATGCCGCTATGATCCATACAGCACGGCAGTCCTTCAACGTCGGGCATGTGAGCCCATAAATTCATATCCTCAGTTGAGACATAAATGTCAAACTTTAGGTCATTCCATAAAATAGCCTGGTACATATCTTTCATTAAAGGCGCCTCTTTGGTAATTATGATGTCCACATTATTTCGTTACAGAAATTCGCAAAAACAGTCCATGACCTCCCACTTCGCAGGCACAGTTGTAGCGACGTTCCAGTCGAGTCCATTCTCTGACCGGGCCAAGCGGAAGTATGCCTGTTGACGAGGAGATAATAGATGAAATGGGATCGGGGCACGGACGTGATAGGTTTCCTCAATGAAATTCCCACAATGAAACAGCGCCGCCACTGTAATTTCCATCATAACATCCGCCGATCTTCCATGAATTCGCCGCCCATGAAATCCATCGTATATCACAATAACAAAACCAAGAGTGCCCATAATTAAACACAACTGACTTTGAAAAGTGTACAGTGCAGACTGAAACATTGATTGTGCAAAACTGACTAGGGCATGCAAACACCTGCTTACCCTACAATTCTGTCGGTTAGGATTCCTATTGTGAAGGACCTGCGCTTCCTAAAACTGATGCTTTAGGATCCCTGCTGTGAAACACCTGCTCCTTCCAACTCAGAATCTTATGAGCACTGCTGCAAAACACTTGCCACTGGAGATCTAGCTTGCCGAGCTTAGAGATTGAGGTAAGAGGCTGTGAGATTAGTGGTTTAGAGGTAAGAGGATTTGAGCCACGAGGTTTAGAGATAAGCGGATTTGAGGTACGAGATTTAGAGGTAAGAGATTTCGAGGTAAGAAGTTCCAGTTTTTGAGGTATATTGTTGGGAGCTTTGAGGTTTGAGGCTTTGAGGTAAGCGGGTCTGAGGTAAGAGTTTTAGAGGTAACAGGTTTAGAGGTAAAAGATTTTGAGGTAAGATATTTAGAAGTAATAGGGTGCTCTTTACTTGCTCTGAGTTACTCCGACATTCTCCGATGCAGACCACCGAAGCCGAAAGTGAACAACAATTGAACTTGTCGCACCAAGTAATAATGTATGTATGTCTGAAATGAAATCGCCACGCTGTGGCTTTAGGCGGAACCTCCGAAGAGGTTTGATGATTCCGTTCAGTCAAGGTGAATAGCCAGTACAGTCAGCTTCCTTCTTTCTGGAAAGGAGCAAACATTAGCAACTGTTGACTTCTCGGCCCATCCTTTAAAGAGAATATGGTAGCATTTATTCGTGATAAGCAAGTACATTTTGTCAGCATTCGTCCAATTTTGGAACTTGAGCAGCATGAAGTCCCTGATATCCGATGACTCCACAGTGTCACCATTGATTGCTGTCAGTTCTGCTATCACACACCTCGTTGGCAGTGGGTAAGATATAATCTCGTTTCGTCTGATTTTCCATTGTCAATCAGTTAGTCAGTCAGTCAGTTTCTTGTCATATTTCTACGCCTTTTATTACTTCTTCATGAAATCCTCGCATAGTTGTTTGTTGCACAGTGCAATCAGCAAGCAGTGCATGCTCTTCCGTCTTTCATGAATTCTTCGCATAGTTGTTGCATAGTGCAATCAGCAAGCTGTGCATGTTCTTCCGTCTTTAATCCAGTGATGAAGTATTGACCATTGTGAAAAATAGTAGTACAGTAGCTCCATGGAGTTTTCAGGTGAGCCCACTGAATAGCTGATGATCCATCATAACGTAACCGTAAGGGCGCAGGTATTCATAGAGTGAGTCCAAGTCCACAGCTGAGTTGGCCTTGCTTGAGAATACAACGTTGCATATCCTATAATTCTCCAAGCTAGCGTCCAACCTTTCAGCCAGCTTATGAGCATTTTCTATCGCATCTGAGGTTGAGGTTGAACCAGCACAGTTAAAACCGCCACTCTTGAATATCAGAAATGTGCAGCCATCATGCAGTATACTCCCACTGAATCGCTTAGGTTGATAGTAGATATCAACCAGCGTAGTCAGGGCAATTTCTTTTCCAAGCTTTCCAGTAAGCACAACGTTGACAATCGTCATTTGCAGCACTGTCCACCAGCTTTTACACGTTGCTCATATCCTGTCCACGAACTTCTTTACAATCCAGTCGTTGTCACACTTCCTCAAGTATTCCACAATAGACTATGCCCTTGGCGTCGTTTGAGTAGAAAGTAGATGTAATATTCTCCACAAACGTTAGTATCAAAGTTCTGGAGGCAGTAAGGGTTGTATTTATTAACATTGTACTTGCCAAATTCAGCAATGGGAGGCAGTCCATAACTGTCAAAGTATTCTATATTGTTACCAACACAGAGGGCGACCCAGTGTTGGCCAGGCTGATCTGCGGGGTCGGTGTTGGCAATAAAGCAGGCAGGTCTTGACTTGATGTTTGGTAGACAATCACTGGCAAATACCCCAGTGAAGTCTTTACATAGTTTCATCGTTTCTGTAATCTCTTTAGTGTTCATATTGCGTAGTCAAAGAATGGTGTTCTGTTGGCATCAATGGCAATCAAGTTATCAAATTCTCCATATATAATTGTGTCGATGCCTTGTGGGAAATCCGCAGCAGGCAAAGGCTCCTTCAGATTCATGCAGAGGCTCAGGCCGCCTTCTCTAATCAATTCCATCGCTCCAGTATCCACGTTATCGGCAGTTAGATTAAAGGTGAACATGGTGAATCCTTTAACATAGTTGTTGCAGGATATATCCATTCCTCTATCCAAGATGGCCATGTCGCAGTTTTCGTAGAGGTACATGTATGGAAAACTGTACTGATAAGTTTTCCAGTCCATCTTCAAGGGGTACTTGGGCACATATTAGTCTCCACATTTAAGAGCAATTTCAGTGACATTGCAGTGCTCAAGCTTGAAAGGGTTCTTTATGAAAGATCCATTGAATGCTTCAGCATCTAGAAGGCTTATGACCACTCTTCGTGGCAATTGGCCACTATAAATTGAGTTTTCAATTATATGCTGAGATCCTGCTGCTATATATCTTGTAGCCATTTTAATCCTTCGTATAGGATATTTTGCGGTATTTGGCGTCTGCAATATTTGTTCGATTGCTAGTGAAAGAGACTCTTGTGGCTTTATTTTCCAGACGTACCATCTAGTATCGTCTACTAACATCTTGTATGATGAGACGGAAATTATCGCTGTTTCTGTGTAATTCCAGTGCAAGCTCACAATCGCTCAGCAAGTATCTTTCCTGCTTAAACAAGTCACAATGCAGTGGAGCCAGTAGTTCAACTGCGTTGTCATCTAGAAATGGCTTACCTCTTTTTCCGGCTGCTTTCGAGGCTAGTTCAAAATTGCCATCCTTGCTACATATAAAAGGCCAATAGACAGACAGGCAATAAAACACTTTAGTGTTGGCCGGCCAGTTCACACTAGGTAACTTTGGGCAACTTAGTTGAAGCAACTTGGTTGCTTCAACCAAGGTGCTCCAAAGTTGCCCAATGTGAAGGTATTGGCAACTGAGAAAAAAGTTGCCGCAATCGCGCTTGTAACGATTTCTAGCGGCAACTAGCACGTTGATTGGTCGATTCAAATTATAAGGATAGGGGCGCTAGAATTCCTGCATTTGATAGGTTGTTGCTTCAAGTAGTTGAACCAATTGTTTGTGAAAGTTGCTGCGACCTTTTATTGCGCAACAGTAGCTAAAAAATGGGGGTTCTGTGCCAGGAATTTGCCCTCAGGGCATTTGCACAGACATTTTGGGCTCATGGCAATTACCGTTTCGGCCCCCGCCACAGGGCCTCATCAGACGGCTAGGCAACCGTTACGGTTTTTTCTTTTTTCTTTATTTTTTCAACACATTACACATATATATTACACACATCAGATATATGACTAAGAGCATCAAATTTATTAGCTAACCCCACAATAAAAAGATTCCTATTATGAAATAGCCTAATGTACCACAGTAAGGTTAATATGCACAATATGACTATCATTCCACCATAAGTTTCAAACTCAACTCAGATTTGAACCACATCTTGGGTTAATCTAGTTTTAAAAACAGCGCCTTAGCCCACTCGGCCACCAAAACTTATAACTTATATAGCTAAAGCAGCTATATATAAGCTTCCAGCTTAGCCTAACACACTAGCTGTCACTTTATGTCAGTATGTGCTTCTCTTTAGCTGACGCTCGGATAACTGGTTTCTTCACTATATTAGTCACAGCTTGAATAGTGCAACTTCAAGTCAAATGTTTACACAGAACGTAAGCACTTAAATTCCACGTACGTAAGGCTTACATAGTGCTTACTTTAATGCTTACACAGTGCTCACATTTAGGCTTACATAATGCTGACGTACATGTAAATTTATAACAATGGAGCTGATATTGTTATTGAACAACTTTAAATCTTCACTCTGCTTCTTCTTCGTCATCTTTAATGTCGGTGAAATTATCAAGTATATAAATATCGATAGCTTTATTCTTTTGAATAGCGAGTTTGTAAGCATCCATGGTGTCAATACCCTTGTCATCCTGAATTGAATCCTTCTTATCACGTATCTCCTTTATTATTGGGTCGTTTCCAAAGGAAATGAGCTGTGAAAATTTGTTTAATAACAGTTCATTAAGTGTTTGCCTAATGCGAGGTCTCAAATCTGCGAAAGCTTCCTGACGAGCACCTCTAGGGTCATAGCCATCTTCTTTGTATTCTCTTTGAAGCCTCTGGAATTTGGAACTATGTTTAGTCACGGCTTCTTCGCTTAAATCATCCCAAAATGACCCTAACGCTTCAGTTTCCACTTCCATTTCACTTGACCCATCAGACCCTTGATCAGATCCATTATCACTGCTCTCGCTATCTGTAGTATAATCTTCATTGTCTTCACGATTTAGTTTATGAGCCTCAAGCCTATGACGGTGCAGGCTTTGACGATGAGAATAGGTCTTCATGCAAGCTGTACACTGATACATTATGATACTATGGAGCATGAACCGGCAGCCTTTTTATTAATTCTTTTACTTACGTCAGCACTTATGAAATGCTTACATTCTACTATGCGATGCTTGCTTTTCAGTTGGCCAGCGCTTACTTTCCAGTTGGTCAGCGCTTTGGTCAGCGCTTACTTTCCAGTTGGTCAGCGCTTACTTTCAATTGGTAAGTATTTGATGAAATATTTGCGTCCTGCTGACGTAATCGATATAGTAAAGATACACAGACAGAAAACGTTCTTTCAGAAAACACAAACTTACACACATACATGTGTGTACGTTTTCTGTCTGTGTATCTTTACTATATCGATTACGTCAAGGATGCAAATATTTCATCAAATACTTACCAATTGAAAGTAAGCGCTGACCAACTGGAAGTAAACTGACCAAAGCGCTGACCAACTGAGAGTAAGCGCTGATAACTGAAAAGCAAGCATCTAGTAGAATGTAGGCATTGCCAAGTGCTGACGTAAGTAAAAGATTAATAAAAGGCTGCCGGTTCATGCTCCATAATTATCATAATGTATCAGTGTACGCATGAAGATATTCTAGCGTCAAAATCTGCAGCAAACTCTGAATACACTAAATCGTGAGAGACAATGAAGACCTACTGACTAGCGAGATGAATGGATCTGATCAAGTGTCTGATGGGTCAGAGTGAAATGGAAGTGAAACTGAAGCGTTAGGGTATTTTGGGATGATTTAAGCGAAGAACCGTGACTAAACATATTCCAGAACTCAAAAGAGAATACAAAAGAAGATGTGGCTCGTCAGCTAGATTTGAGACTCGATCGAGACTAAACACTTTAATGAACTGTTATTAAACAAATTTTCACAGCTCATTTCCTTTGGAAACGATAATAAAGGTGATAAGAAGGATTCAATTCAGGATGACAAGAAGTTCAATTGACCCATGGATCTTACAAACTCGCTATTCAAAAGAATAAAGCAATCGATATTTGCATACTTGATAATTTCACCGACATTAAAGATGACGAAGAAAAGCTAGTGAAGATTTAAAAATTGTTCAACTAACAATATCAGCTCCATTGTTATAAATTTACATGTACGTCAGCATTATGTAAGCCTAAATGTGAGCACTATGTAGCATTAAAGTAAGCATATGTAGCCTTACGGTACGTGGAAATTTAAGTAGCGTTCTGTGTAAACATCTGACGAGTTGCCACTATTCAAGCTGTGACCTAATAGTGAAGAAACCAGTTATCCGAGCGTCAGCAAGACGCATACTGACGTAAAAGTGACAGCTGTGTGTTAGGCAAGCTGGAACTATACCAACTGTAGCTACTATAAGTTATAAGTTTTGGTAGCCAAATTGAGAGACGCTGTTTTAAAACTAAGATGTAGTTCAAATCTGAGTTGAGTTTGAAACTTATGGTGGAATGATTAGTCATATTGTGCATATTAACCTTACTGTGGTACATTAGGCTATTTCATAATAGGAATCTTTTTATTGTGGGGTTAGCTAATAAATTAGATGCTCTTAGTCATATATCTGAGGTGTGTAATATATGTGTAATGTGTTGAAAAAAATAGAAAAAAGAAAAAACCGTAACGGTTTGCCTAGCCGTCTGATGAGGCCCTGTGGCGGGGGCCGAAACGGTAATTACCATGAGGAGCCCAAAATGTCTGTGCAAATGCCCTGAGGGCATGTACCTGGCCCAGAACGCCCATTTTTTAGCTACTCGCAACTGAAGTTGCGGCAACGCAGTTGCTCCGAACTTGCCTAGTGTGAGCTGGTTTTAAGTGTAGACTTGGTCACGATGAGTCCGGTGAGCCCGATGAGCCCATTGGGTCCGGTGGGCCCGATATTTTACTTGCAGCGGCTGGGCTTTGGAAACCCTCCGGGCTGGGCCAGGCCGGACTCAATCAAAACCGCTACACGACCCGGGAACAGCCCTATAGCTCAAACCAATATTTATGCATGCTCCACTCTTTTAGCAAAAAATTTCGCATTTTTGTTTTAAATATTTGGCACGAGATTTGATCCACTGCTTCAGCGATGGCCTTGAGCTTAGAGTTAAGGAGAGTATATAAAGACTTAGGGCCTATTTATTTGAAGATTAAAATGGTCGGATTAAACGTATTAAAAATCAGCCGGATTACAACTTTAACTGCTATTTCTTTAATGCGGGATTAAACGGATTAAAATTAACTCGTTTAATCCGACCATTTTTAATCCGCGGATTAAACGGGTTGATTTTAATCCATTTAATACGCCATTAAAGAAAGAGCGATTAAAAATTTTAATCCGCCAACTTTCATCCGTTTAATCCGCATAACTGCACATGGATTAAAAACTAGTTGAAAATGCAGGCGGCGGATTAAACGGAAAAATTAATCTTGAAAGAAACAGCGATTAAGCAGGCCGGATTAAAATTAACTCGTTGATATTTTAATCCGAAGTGTGAACAAAGAAACAAGATTAGATTAAAATTTTAATCCTAGGTGCATTAAAGAAATAGGATTAAATTTAATCCATTTAAGGGGGGGGTCCATTTTTGGATCATTTTTTCGACTTTCTGCGATCTTGCGGATTTTCACATATTTTATTGTCCAAGTGGTATATTTTAACGAGTTTTTAAAATTAAAGTGGTAACTCTTACGGTTGTAGAGTAATTTCACCTCAAAGTTGAGATTTCATGTGTTAAACATAGGAAATTTAAAAAGTTGTAATTTTTTGCGTGCGCCAAAGAAATCTCCCGACAAACGTTGATGAATCTGAACAAATTATACATTAAAATAAGGCTAAAATGTTAAACTGCGGTACCCTGGAATTAAAATTTTAATTTAGGCCTTTAAGGTTTTTAATTAATATCTAAAAGATTAAAATTTGAATTGATGCTCAAGTCGTGTTAAATTTTAATCCTTCAAAAATTAATTAAAACATTTTAAAGGCCTAAATTAAAATTCCAGAGTACCGCAGTTTAGCGTTTTGGCGTTATTTTAATGTATAATTTGTCCAGATTCATCAACGTTTGTCGGAAGATTTTTTTGGCGCAGGCGAAAACATGACAACTTTTTAAATTTCCTATGTTTAACATAGTGCTCGGAACGGTTCCACTGGAACCGGTAGAACCGGAACCGGAACCGGAACCGGAACCGGAAGGATTTTTAGAACCGGAACCGGAACCGGAACCGGTAGCATTTGGAACCGGACCGGTTCCAGTGTAATTTGTTTCAGATGTTTTGAAAAATGTATCCAAAAATTAAGTTTTCGCCTGCAAATTTTCAAAATTTCTCTAGCTTTTAAATAACACTTTCAGTCGGGAAATTCGGAAAATTTTTCTAGCTTTTGAATGTAGTCTTTTGAAAGTTTTCCGAAACCTATTATGCGGCATTATTTTTTAACATGTAAGAGTTATAACTTTTTCTTGCATGTTGGTAAGATATGCAATTACTTTTGAGCTGATGATTCCTTTTTGGAGTAACCAACTTTGAAGCACTAATAATAATTGTTACTTGGAGCAAGGTCTGTCTCTTGTGCATTTTATTGTGCACATGCACACTTTTTCCAAGCTGCACACTTAAATTTATTAATGCACACTTAAATGCACAGTCAAATTATACTTCTGCTAACCACAAAGTGTCCTAAAAAATTTCGAAAGTGCTTCAAATTTTAAAAAAAGCTCTAGCTTTTAGCTGGGGGCTGCCGCCCCCAGACCCCCGCATCTTCTTACTATTTTTCGATCAGAGCAACGTCGCAAAGACCTTACTTCTGTTCTATTCTTTCTTGTTTACAAAAGCCACGAATTAATTATTGAAATATTTTGGCTTTGGGTTGTATTTATATACTTATATATGTCCCTTCATTGTCAGAAATAAGCGACTGGATTAAGCCAATTTCTCTTAAAGTATTTCTTCACATTTTTTCCTTTACAACGGTTCGACGCGTACAATGCTAGCTCTCTTACTGCCGTTTGTTAATCTGTTAAAACGACAAGAAATTGTTCAGAAAAATTTTTTAAAATGCAACATTTTTTCCAAAATTTTTTCCAATAAAAACATTTTTTTCCAAAACGCACCCTATTTTTTAATATGCAGAAAAAATGCACAAATATCCGATATCTATCAAAAACAAACCCTAACTTGGAGTTAAGAAGCCATCTTTATATCAAAATATAGCCTAAGATTTCTTTTTCTAATAGATATATACCTGGAACCTAACTTTGGTTTTCTAGAGTTTTCACTGAATATTAGAATGGGTGCATACAGATTTTCGCAATTTTCTCTTAGTAGACAGTCGTTGACAAACAAACATATGAATTCTTTACTGTTTCCAAATTTTTACATTTTTCCACTTCTTACAGCTACAATGTACCGCCAAATGTCAAGAAATAAGATTCCAGTGTATATGTCTTGCTGTATCAATGCAAAAAAGAAACATGACTAGTTTTTGAGCAAACAAGATAGAGGATTGCGAACAATTAACAAATTCTTGGTCAATTGTCAAGCAAAATAAATCAGAGGAGAGGACCAGCTAATTAGTGGCAGTGACATGCTGTGAATGCGTAAATCCTATACTTAGTGACAGTTGAACAAACTATTACCATGGGACACAGGAAACGAGTTTAGGATTGAAATTTTTTACATATTCATTACACTTTTAACACATTTTAACACTATTAAAACTGGCATAAAAATTAATTACTATTTTACATGTAAATTAATAACGTTGAGCATATAACAACGTTGGCTCATAAGGTTTTGGTCCAATTTATATAAAAAACTAAAAAAAATTGAATTATAAGCCTTTTTACAAAAATCTCAATTGGAACCGGAACCGGAAGCTAGAACCGGAACCGGAACCGGAACCGGAACCGGAACCGGAACCGGAACCGGTGCTCTGGAACCGGAACCGGAACCGGTTTCAAAAATCGGAACCGGTCCGAGCACAACACATGAAATCTCAACTTTGAGGTGAAATTTCTCTACAACCGTAAGAGTTACCACTTGAATTTTAAAAACTCGTTAAAATATACCATTTGGACAATAAAATATGTGAAAATCCGCAAGATCGCAGAAAGTCGAAAAAAATGACCCAAAAATGGACCCCCCGCCTTAACTCGTTTAACTAGCTGGATTAAATTTTAATCCGTTTAATCCGAGTTGCTATTTCTTTAAAGCCCGGTTCATACTTATTTTCCGTTTGTCCGTTTGTACTTTTGTCCGTTTGTCTGTTTGTCTGGTTGTCCGGTTGTCCGTTTTTAAAAAGGACAAAATGGTTCATACTTATTTTGCTGATTGTCCCTTTGTCCGTTTCTATTTGTCCGTATTGATGGTGTCAATTTTCTGCTTTAAGACACTATTTAAACTTTTGCTGTATTGCTGGATTGCTGTTTCTGTTTTCGAGTCACCTGACATTTTCTGTTTATACTGATTATTTATGCAGCATTATGTTACTTATAAATGTTATTCTCTTCAAAAACCTTCAAAACTTTGAAATCAAGTTACCTTTGAAAGTAATTTCATAATGTTGACAATATTTCACCTAATTAATGTCAAAACATTCAAAAATCAAATACAGACGTTTAGTTAGCAAGCACGTGACAGTTCTGGTCGTTTCCCATTGCTTGTTGCACTTTGAGTTAAACAGTTAAACAGTTAAAGTTATACAGTTAAACATTGCTCAAGTTCAAACGGACACCCCTTACGGACAAACGGACAACAGCAAAACAGCCATACAGCAAAGGTATGAATCAACCGTGGAAACGGACAAAAGGACAAACGGACAACCAGCAAAACAGCAAAACAGCAAAGCAGCAAAACAGCAGAAGTATGAATCAACTTTTAAAACGGACAAACAGACAAACGGACAAACGGACAACAGAAACGGACAAACGGACAGAAGTATGAACCGGGCTTAATGCGGATTAAATTTAATCTAATCCGTTTAATCTTTAAGGAAACAGGGCCTTAGCTCGGAGTTAACTTTGAGGTTAAATTAGTCGTCAGCTAACCTTGACAGATGATGATTGGATACACAGACTAAAGAAATGAATCTGATTCTTTGGGCCTTTTCAAGAAAGGGTAAAGTAGAGTTAACATTAGCTCGATCCTTTTCATGAAAGAGAGAAACTCACTCTAGAGTGGAGTTAAAGCGAGTTAAAACAGTTACTTTTAACTCTACTATACTCAACCTTTCTTGAAAAGGCCCCAAGTCTTCTAGACAAAATATCGATTCACGGTTTCTCCCGGTTTCTCTCCAGGAGTTGCGAGACTTTAGCCTCTACCGGGGAGGTTAGCGGTGGCAGATCTGCGCCGTAGATTCTCAGCAGGAAGGGGCATGATTTCCCATAGTTGCACGCTGTGGTTGGTTAGGTTCAGCTTAACTGAGTTTAGGTCAGCCTGTGGAGTAATACGAACATTTTAGGTAAGCGACAATGGAGTATCCATGAAAGGCATGCGCGCGCATGAACTGCAGCCGGTAAATGTTAAGATGTCACCGCATACCTGGAACCGATTCCATAAAGGTTGTCGAGTACTTCAGGCGCATTCATAGTCACAAATGCATTGAGACGCGCGTCGACGCGCGTACATAAGCGTCTGCGTGCGTTCGTGAGCATGAATACGCTACAATTATTTTTAAACGGTGAAAACGCCATGTGACAATCTGAGGCATCGACGCGCGTCTCTCTGCGTTCGCGACTATGAATGCACCTTTAGACTCGACAACTACTAGACCCATGCTTGTTGGTCAGTCTAGTTATCATCAGTGTACCTTAAACTTTTCGCCTCAAAGTAACTACTCGCAATCGGCTTACGAGTCAAATAGCCTGTCAAGTGTGTTTGAGGCCGGCCGGGGTTTCACCGGCCGGTCCGGCCGCCGAGTGCCGACCAGTCGATCGCCGGCTGGCACGGCCGGCTACCGGCCAGAAGCAGTTTGTATGCAGCTACAGCTTCCAAACTATGACCTTCCTTGACGCATATCCAGTTTACTGTCGGCGCTATAGCAGCAAAGCAAGATGATAAACGAGAAGAGAATGTACGAAACTAAATCCGAGTTAAATGTACATATTGTTAAAGGCTGAGAGCCCAAGAGTATTTTGATTATTGTAGTTTGTCGTCCAATAAAACTGTAATTTGTTGAGAATTAAACACGTTCATTTAGTATTGCAGCTGAGTTAAGTAGTTTAGAGTGGCGTAGCTTCTGCTTTTTAGCTTAGCCGGATTTGGAGTTCATTTTAAACTTAGTGGCCCAAAATTGTAAATTTCTGATTATTAATATGCACCCGGCCGGTGGCCGACCGGTGAGCGAAAGTCGTCAGCCGGAGACCGGCCACAAACACTGTCAAGAGCGAGTGGACTGAACTTGATATGCTAGTTGCTGCAGTTCCGTAAAAGTTGCTGGATGTTTTGGTGAGTATTGTTCAACCTACAATTTTCGAAACATTTTGGTCGTTTTCTGATAAACTCGCACTTCCGCTACTAATCTGTCTAGTTTCCTATTCACTTTAGCTAATTTCACCGAGTAAGGCAAGAAGCTTTATGGTGCACTTGACTCGGCAGCCTTCACAAACACTAGACATCTCGTATGCGAGTAGAAGTTTTAAGAAATATGCCCATGAACGCATGCTGACGCGCTCAGCCTCATCTCGCTTGACAACAAGGCAGGCAGCTGGGAACACCGCTGAGGTTCGTCACCTTAATCTGATCAAGCTTAAGGTTCGAGCGTTAGTTCACAAACAGGCAAGAAGCCAATTTAGTTAATGTAAACTTAGCTAGCACAAGCCTTTGTTGTTTCCTGGTTGATCAGTAATGTTTGGTAAAAGCGAAATGCAAATGAAGTTCCTTAGCTACTATCTGTCTAGACAACAGAGACAAGACAGCAGTGAAATGAAATGTGTACATGATCTAAATAGAAAACACATCCAGGAAGTAGAACATTTGATACAAACAAAATAATATCTATACACTTCCGCATTGTTTTAGTTGTGGATAAACAACTTTAACTACCATATTGATGCAAACGTCGTCCTATTTTTGTTAAACAGTGAACTAGTTTTTATTTTTCTTTAACACTTTTTATCCCTAATGAATGGCAGTATCAGGCAAACTACGCTTTAAAGTTGTTGATGTTAGTTTGTGCAATTTATTAGTTCTATTTTTTGTTTTTATGATTTGTTTTCGTTAAATTTCTGCCTTTATAAGAATCGTATAACGTCCCCGATCAGAGCAGTTTGTCTTTTGTTTATCTTCGATCTCGTGAATTTTATCAGCATTCGGGCAGGGATTCAAGAACGCTATAGACTTAACTTTGGAGCAACGCACATTAGTTTCGCTCAAAATGTTTTACTGTTTATGAAAAGTTTTGGTATTTCCAAATTTCTGTAGATTTTTCTACAATATTTAAACAAATATTTAAATTTCAATAAATTCAATTACCTCGGTATAAAGAGTGGACTTGCTTATCTGCTTTTTCTGGAAAATAATTTAAATTGCAATCAGTAGCAGTTAGCTTTTTCTTTGCAAACTTGTTGACAAAAAATTTAACAACGCGATCAGATTCCTTGATATTCTTTCTCATAAATTCTTGAACTTTCACAAGTTCGCTCTCGTTCCGAATCTTTAGATGCGGAAAATTTTACTAATTTTGGTAGTTTGACTGCAGCTGTCGGTTGCCTGCAATACAATCCTTGGCCTTTGATAATCAAATTATAATGACAGGAGTTAAACTTAAAATGTAATAAACCCAATTCTTTTAAGAGCTAATCAAATTGGAGCAAAAATTGTCTGGCACTAAGCGATATACTAAGCATTATCTGCTTAAACGCAGGCATATAAATTTGCAATCAAAAGACTGGTTTTTCCAAAAGTTCAGTTCTCTATTTTTGGAGGTTTCCAGTTGGCCTTGTACCAGAAAGTTTTTGAATTGCGGTTTTCTTCACAGCCATTCAATTTATATTGAGGACAGCCTGAATTTTCAGATAATCGTTTGAAGTTAATTCTGCTTTTCATTTAATTTTGAGAGGTCGAGATCCAGAAGACAATTGCAGCAGAATTTCTACCACATACCGTATGTATAGCAGATGTCTCCAGTCCCCTTTCGAAATCAAATTTCAAAACTACTAGTAAACATTATACAAAAACCACATGACATAAAACAGAGTTTGATTAGTGACACGTCTGTTTTTTGCTGCTGTGTATATGCATTTGAAACTTGAAAGTTAGTTTTTCTGCAAAAATTGTGCCCGTGTTGAAAAAACCTGTGTGCGTTTTCGTTGCCATTAACTTTGTTTGCAAAGGGTTGTTAGGGATGCGTAGTGCTTTGTTGGACTATTTATGTTTCATTTTATTTCAGTTATCAGTGAGACGCTGCTTGCTTTTTTTTTGAAAATAGAAAGTTTCAATGTCACAGAAATCAAACACCAGGTTTACTAATTGGCATTAACAATTGTTTTTAAAGTCACGTGGGTTTTTTCAAAAAGTCATGAAAATGATTGCCCTGTTCGATTCAGATGTCTGACATTATTGATTCTAAATCTGCCAATAACTGATTTCGAATCAAATAATTACTTGCTGGCCCTGTTTTTCAATTCATAATTCAAGTAAACAGCTACTAGATAGCGTGGTGGTTTGGAGGTTTTTGGCGCCAAAATTAAAGTTTCAGGTTCATTTCTCGCAACCTTCACCAGTTTATGCAGCTGTTGCTAACATTTTCACCTACTTTATTTTTTTTTCCTTTCCTATTTTCTGAATTCTATTCCAATTTTTAGCTAAAACTTGAGGGGAAGCCCCCTTCTTGATTCAGTTCTGTTTTATTGAACGGACTGCCGCGTTCGTTCTGGGTAGGTCTTGCTAGATATAAAGCTACATAGCTACTATAAGGGATATAAATATAAGCCTTCAGCTTCGTCAAGAGTTCCCTATATGGGACTTGCTTACTTACAGTTTAACAACTATTTTCTGCCTTTTCCTAGAGCGTTTTTCGGGTTTCTTTTGACATTTGACGAAAAGCTTTTATGCATTTAACCATTAACTTTTTTAGTTTATTAATTATAATTAAGACTGAGAAGACTTTATCCTGTAACTCTTACCTAAATTATGGCATTCAACGCAAGATGCTCCTTCAGAAAGTTTTCTTAAATCAGTGGCGAATCAATTTCAGCAATCGAGCTGCCTCAGAACGCTGGTATCTCCAACCTGCAGTCAGCCTGGAATTAAGTTCACATTTTCTGCTCCAGAAAAGATGGCTCCGGAAATTGAATAATTCCTAAGCTTGAGAACAGGAAATGGTAAAGTATCA